>JAOUWY010000003.1:15761534-15779774 GCA_025728095.1 Prietella phreatophila
GTTCCCTTCTGAGTCTGGTTCCTCTCAAGGTTTCTTCCTCATATCATCTTAGGGAGTTTTTCCTTGCCACCGTCACCACTGGATTGCTCAGTAGGGGTAAATTCACACGTAAAATCTGTATCATGTGTTTGGAGAAGCACCGTGAAGGGTGTGCCAGCCAAATATGTCAGAGCAGTTAAAGACATGTAAGACCAATGTCAAAAGCACCGTGGGAACCACAGATAGCTTTCAAGTTAAGGTTGGACTCCACCAGGGGTCAGCATTAAGTCCATTTCTGTTTATCAACCTCATGGACAGGCGGACAGAAGGACTCCGGCAAGAACCACCATGGACAATGATGTATGACGATGACATCGTAATATGCACGGAGAGCAAACGCCAAGCTGAAAAAAAGCTGGAGAGCCGCGCTCGAGAAGGGGGGACTGAAAATTGGTGATCCTGAAATCCATGACTCATTGAAGTTCAATGATGGAGAAGAAACTGAACAAGCAGATAACGTCTGCTACCTTGGATCAATTGTGGAGAAAAATGGAATGACCCAACAAGAGGTCAACCACAGGATCCAAGCAGGTTGGACCGGCTGGAGAAGAACTACTGGAGTCATGTGCGACAAAAGAGTGCCGGCTAAAATGAAAGGAACAAAGTGGTATCTACAACATCTACAACAAAGTGGTACGACCAGCGATGCTGTATGGTCTGGAAACAGTGGCTACCACAAAAAGACTTACTGCTGCTCTGGAAGTAGCAGAGATGCGAATGCTCAGATTTTCATTAGGCCACACTAAGCTAGACAAAATCCAAAATGAGCAAATCAGGAAAATGGCCCAAGTCATGCACTTCATGGACAAAGCAAGAGAAGAACAACTGAGATGGTTTGGGCCCGTAAATAGAAGAGGGGTAGAGCATGTCACACGAAAAATGCTCGGAATGAAAAACCCAGAAAAACGGAAGCGGGGAAGACTGCTAGGGAACTACTGTACATGGCCCAAATAAACATCGACTTAAAAGAGGCCAGGGTGTCGCTGGAAGACACCCACGACAAAGACATATGGAGAAAATTGATTCGCTGTGACAACCCCTGAACTAGGGAAAAGCAGAAATGAAAAGAGAGAGAAAATCTGTATCATGTGTTTATATGTTTCTGGAAAGCTGCTTTGAGACAATGTTTTTTGTTAAAAGCACTATACAAATAAAATTGAATTGAATTCAAAATTGTAAAGTAAGTTGAGTGTAGGTGTTTTGACACATGAGACAAAACCTCGGAACCATGACAATCAAGAAGAACTCAAGGAGATATCTGCTGCTGGTCTGGATCATGATAGCTGACACCATCACAGGTCATAAAAAGTTTCTCCCAAAACAGTGATAGAAATATAGCGCTAGATATGCATTTAGTCATCGAATCAGCATCTGGTCACATGGTGTGCTGATTCCACAAAGGCCAGTTTTCACACCCTGTGTTGAAAGGAGTAGCTGTATGAACACCTGCTAATACATTTTCTCATTTAAACATGATGAGTTACAGTTGAGTAAAATGACTGAAATGGAACTCATTTCAGCACAGAGGTCCTATAGCGCTGATAGCCGGACAGGCGTGATCACTCACCCACGCAGTTCTTGCCACTGGAGTCGGGCTCCCAGCCGAAGTCGCAGATGCAGCGGTAGCTCCCACGCAGGTTCTCACACACCCCATTTTTGCAGATGTCTGGGTTCAAACCGCACTCATTGATGTCTGAGAAGCAACAGATGCGTGATTTTTTTTTAAATCTGAAAGTATATAGTCTGTAGACATTGCATTCATTACACTTTTCTTTTGAGAAAAAAGCTATGCCATTTATTTTTCATCAACGATTAATGAATGACAAAAGTAAGAAAAATAAGGTAGATTAAAGACTGCCATTAATGCCTGATTTACTACTGTGGATCACTATGTGCCTTTTAAACATCATAAGAAGCGTGACGTAAAGAAGAACGACATAGTGGCTAAAGAATTTTGCAGGTGCTGCATTCACTCAGTTGTTGATCCCATTTTTTAACAGAAAAAGGTTCCAGTGTACACATCTCAACCAGAGAATAGCCTATAATGGAGTCAACTTGTACTTCCAGGCTGATGTTGTTCATGCTGAAATGTGCTACAGTGGGTATCTTTTCATTTTCATTGATATTAGATACTGTATCTCCAAATCAGTTGGAAACGAAAGGAAAGCTAAAAAAAAAAAAAAAAGATAATGCAACATACATAGTCCGTGTGTGCAACAAGTGTTGGTGCATATATATAAACTCACCTCTTCCGTCTATTGTCATGCCGATGCCACTGCTGCACAGAGCCTGGAACTCAGCTGGGGACAACAGGGGCTTAGTGAACTTTACAAGTCTATCACATACATCAGCTCAAGGCTGAGATATTGTTAAGTACTGAATAATCTATGTCATCTTTTTCAGTTATGCTTTAAGCCAGTTGATAATCTAAATGTACAAGAGATAGATAAATGAACTTTTTTTTATTCAGTTCCACCACCAGAACTGATGATGTTATATTTTAAAGCAAAGATCTGCAATTTTTACCCGAATTGCGAGCAGGGCATGGTTGACATGGCTGGCCAAATCCATGCTCAGGACTTGCACAGCAACACTCCGACTTGGTCACAGCACCAGGGAACGGCCGTGAGCATGTGCCCATCTTGATGGTGCCGTAGCAGGTGGTGCGCATGTGTGTGTCCACACAAACACGGCCGTCCAAGTCAATGGCCAGCCCGGGAGGGCACTCGCAGCGGAACGAACCCTCCGAGTTCAGACAGCGGCCGTTCATGCAGATACCCGCTGTCTGGCATTCATCAATGTCTGTGTAATAAAAGGAATAAAAGGAAGCAGGAATTCATAAGACAGGTTCTACTTTGAGATCTTTGACCCAAGTGGCAGCTGCTTAATGGATGTCAGTCTGAGAGAATGGTCTGTCATATCAAAAGAGTTACGGTTAGAGTTTTGTATAGTTATTGATGTTATTCTGTAGTTCTTGGAGTATGGAAAACTCTCAAAATTTTTGCCAATAGCACATAAAGGCAATTTGGTAGTGACAAATTCATGCCAGTCCAATACTGAAAAACAGTTTAGGCCAGCTTTATCAGAAAGGCTTTGTTAGTCAACCAGACCAGCTAAAACAAGTAAAAGAAACAAAGGAACGAACATAGCAAACAAAAGTGAATGACCAAACATAGAACTTTATATTTATAATATGCTAATATTAGTAACAACAAACATCCATATAATAATCACTAAAACGTGTGTAAAATGCTTGTGTTTAAATTCATTTTCAACTGATAGCAATATTTTTTTGTATTATTAATGTAATTGTAAATGCACTGTACAATTCTGATGAACAAAATGAAAACAACTAACCAGTTTTGTTGCTCATCCACTTAATTAATTAATATATATATCAATTTCCAGCAAACTGGCTGCTTTACTCTGATAATTTGGTTTCAGTATGGAGATGCTCCTGGACACCAGATGAGTTAGGAATAATCCTCATGTAACACAACTAATAATAATAATAATAATAATAATAATAATTCTCCAGATTTCTAATCAGTCAGTCCCTTCAATTCTAAGTCAATTTGATCAATAAACTCAGTTTGTAAACTAAATTAATTACTTTTAAAAATCATCAGTGATATCATGAATTTATCGTTTATTTATCGTAGACCCCAAGTCGCTTCTGCTCACCAACACAGTAGCGTCCGTTTGGAGCCAGGGTGAAGCCGGGTTTACAGATGCACTTGAAGCTGCCGTCCTCGTTGATGCACATGCCATTCAGACACATGTTGGTGGTCGCACATTCATCATGATCTGCAGAAGAATTAAGGATAATGATACTTTATTAATCACATATACGGTACAGCTCAGTGGAATTATTTTCTTCGCATAATCCAGCATTTCAGGAAGCTGGGGTCAGAGCGCAGAGTCAGCCATGATACAGTGCCCCTGGAGCAGAGGGTTAAGGGCCAACAGAGGCAGATTGGCAGTGCTGGAGCCCGACCTTCCAATCAGTAACCCAGAGCCTTAACCGCCAAGCGACCACTGCACCACTTTTATAGCTAACACTAACAACATTGTAGCAAATAATAAAAACGTTGCTCAATTAACTATAAAGGCTAGCGTAAGACATGATTATAAAGGTTAAAAGGGAGGTGTGAGGAATTTGGATCTTCACCTATACAGTTTTTTCCATCAGGACTGATCTCAAAGCCAGCATTGCATATGCACTGGAAGCTTCCTTCTGTGTTCACACAGCGGCCGTTGCGACACATGATTCCATTTACGATACACTCGTCAATATCTGAAACATTGAGCATTAGGAGAAGATGTTAATGTTTTATTGCATGCATGTGCATCTGGGTCATTGTCTTATAAGGTGAATACAGTCGTGTATATATGCAATATCAGTGAGTTCTTTACAAGTACATTTGAATGCATTTTATAACTCATACCAATGCAGGCCTGCTTGGTGGGGGTACCCTGATACCCTTCGTGGCACTTGCAGTGGTAAGACCCCGGGGTGTTAATGCAGTCTCCGTTCACACAGGGGTTACTGCTACACTCGTCCATATCTACGAAAGAAATAAGAGGACAAATCTCATAACATGAAAGGACTACAGATGGCAGCAGAGGAGAGGAGAGGAGAGAAGAGAAGTGATGTGAAGACATATAACTTCATCTTAATGCAACATGGTTTAAAAATCTCTTGTCCTTACTTCACTCCAGACAGCATTTTTACGGCTTCTTACAAATGATTTCAAACCTATGAAGTTGCGCAATACTAGGAGCAAATTAGCATAATTGTATTATATGTAACAATTGAGAAAACTGGTTCCAAGCTTTCAAGTATTAATGTATATACAGTATGTCACAGTTGCACTGAGAGTTGTTGTGTTTATATAACTATGCATGTGTTACCTGTGCACTGGCCAGGCCCTTCCTGACTGTAGCCCATGTTACACTCGCAGCGGTAGCTGTTAGGGGTGGGGATGCAACGGCCATTCAAACACAGATTGGGGAAATGCTTACACACATCGATGGTTGTGCTTACATTCTGAGGAAGGACTGGAAACCAAACAACACCACAGAGTGATCAATCGAAGACATTACTTTTAACTATAAACAACACTACATATCATACACAATGCAAAATTACCAATAATTGGACGGGTGTCAATCTTGGGCCACTCTCCTCCATTGCTGTTGCTATTTCCATTTCCATTGCCGTACCCATGCCCATTCTGTCCAGGATACTTGTGACCATTAAACACGTTAATAGTCTCTCTACCAGTTGTGAAGGGAATCCCCTCCATGCACAGCCTCCGATATTCATCTATAAGTACAGAGGACAATATTTTACACTGTGTAACGTGTTGTTTTCACCTGCTACTACTGCTCAATATCCAGCACCAAGATAATGGTTCCAAAAAGGTTCTGGGGTTCTGTATGTATTCAAAAATAATTTGCAACCTAATCTACATTCACAAAAATTTGTAGCATATGTGAACTGAGAAAATAATTAAAAACATTTGGTTGCATTGCTCCAGGAAATTTGGATCAAAATCTTTTTGAGTATGTATTATATAGATGTATGTATTTTTGAGACTATCGTATTTTTGAGAATATGTGTATGTACTATCATTATTCATACTTTGGTAATTGTGGTTTGTGATGTCCAACACTGTAATAAAACAAAATAACACAATCACAGACCCCAGACCCTACATTGAGAACCATGGTTTTAGGATACTTAAAAATACCCAAGGTTTTTCAATATCAGACTGAATGACATTAACAGTTATTATTAAGAAAATACAATGATGTATTTTAACCCAGTTCCTCATCTTCATCAACTATGACTAAGCTATGAATAGTTCTTTAGTTCTTTTTACATACATCTTTAATTAAGAGAAACAATGGTAAGTGTAGTTTACCCAGCTTTAGTTAATGAAAATTTCCCTCCCTTTGTAGGAAATGCACTGCTTCACATGTAATACAAAGACAACAGTTTGCATGTGAATAAGTAGAGACTGTCTATGAATAAGTCAGAACTGCTGGCCTTGACTGGTGAGCATATGTGTTTTCTGTTAGATGGAAAAAACATGAAGGCCATGGACGGAGATGAACCAAAGGAAAAGAGGCCTATCGCAGGTTTTGGCAAACACTCAGACTGTACATTCCTGTGGCTCACACATACACTCTCATAAGCTCAGAGCCAAAGAGATGGCTAACACTTGGTTGAGGAAGGGAAGTATTTAAAAAGTAGGTAATGTCTGAGGATGGTTTATGAATCTCTGGCTTTGTCAGTCTAACAAAGTGTCCATCCAAAGCATTTACATTACTCACACTGGTTTGGATCTGTCACAAATTCAGAATTTGTATGTGGGTTTGAATTCTGTTGTTTTTGTTTTTTCTGTGAGTGTGTCCTACTGTGAGTTTTTGTGTGCATAATCATACATGTATATCGTAAACTCACCGGAACCCCGGACTGGACACATCTCTGGAATGTGACCCATGGCCCAGCAGCGGCCTGTATCACAGCAGCACTGCATCTTGGTGTACTGGCCTGTCATTTCCATCGCGCAGCGCCCGTTAGCAAAGGAGGAGAAACACACACCCAGTCTCTGATCTGAAAGAAAGGAATAAAAATGAAAACAGAACCAGAGACAGAGCAAATATTAAGGATTAAGGTACCATACATAAATTGGTCCATACATCTCACATAAAAAACTTTTAAGTTACTGTGTGTAATAATAGGGTTACAATGTTTCTATTATATTACATAAACGTTCTATTCTATTCTACTTCATTCACATCATATTCTCTTCAGCCAACTATATATTTACTATGTCTACTGTATTTAAAAAAAAAAATACTATTCTATTTTTATTGTGTGTGTGTACCCTTAGTTTGTTGTTGCACTGTGGGACGAGTAATTAAGAATAAAATATGGCCGTTCAATATATTTGGTTAGTTTCTTCATTTTCGGCTTCTGTTTATTTTGTTCTGGGCCACAAATGAGCTGTCAGCCAGAACAGTTTTTTCTTAAAGTCAAGCCAAAAGACATTTCTCCTTCAATAATACTGTGGTGTCGGTTTTGTGGAGTCGGGAAACAGGGTGGTAGCAAAGCTCACCGAAACTCTCCAAATGCTGGTCCATTTTTTAGGTGTGAGCAGTCGCTTGGTTTACAGATATTTTAAAGAACTTTTTTTATGAGCTAACTAGCCACTGCAAACAACTATTTATTGGCAAGGGTGCCAAACTTGATCTGATGTCATCAGATCAAGCACGGCCAGTAGGCTACAACTTGAGAAAGAGATTGTTTTCTTTCACTTATTGAAAGAGAAAAAAGAGAAGATCAAATCAAGCAGAGACATGGAGAGGGAAGAAAGAAATACCAAGGGTAGAAACCAGACAGAAAAAAAATCATATATGTATGCAATATGGTTCATCTATTGCATGGTTCATCTATGGTTCATCTATAGCCATCTAACACATTCATTTTCACACTTTCTTCGAAATGTGATGAGTCATGTCCAGCTTTAGAATATCGAGCTCCTTGCCTTGAAGATGAACGCCAAGATTTCCCAGTATTGGCTTTCTCCACTAAATATTCACAGGAAGACAAGTTCACGTGTGGCCTTCTCATGGCCAGCTTCCAGGAAGCCCCTTTATAAGATGGGAGCTGGAGATGTCAAGAGGGGATTGGAAAATCAATGCAGATTTGAAAGCAACCAAAAAATGGTTCTGTGACTGTTTTCCCCGGTCAAGGTCAAAAAGTGGGACTGGGGCTGAAAGAGTTTAAAGGGGTCTATGTATTTAGAGAGAGAAAGCACAAGCATGCAGGAGGGGTGGTACATGTCGATTAGCCAGTCTAATGAGACAACACTCTGAAATTAATCAGTTCCATGTGGTGCACTCATGACCAATTCCAGTCAACGTAGGCAACCATCTGTCTGGAGGCTAAACTGCTCATTTTAGACCCAACTAGCAAGCCCACTGGGACACGGTGGGGCAGAGAGAAAGGGGAGGAATTTAGCTCAAGGGGCATGAGGGGCGGGGGCACATGGGTTTTTCTGCAAAGGCCATGACGGAGATGATAGCTGTAATTGGAACCAGACCTTTTTATTTCTAACCGCACAATTGCAGCCTTTCTCTTTTTTCTCCCCCGTTTCATTCGTTTTTTCTTTCGGAGTGGGATTTCACAGTGTGACACGGAATTGGCATAATTATTGTGGCATAACTTTTTTTCTTGATATCCCTCCCCCAATTTTCTCCTAAGTTAGTTACAGGCAATTTCTACCCCCATTGTACAACAGCTTCCCATCTGGAAAAGTAAAACCTACCACGTGTGTCTTCTGACATATGAAGGTACCTCATCTTTTCAAACTGCTGGTCATGCAAAACAGCAGCACATATGGAGCTCTAACTGTCATACATGAGCTAGCAGACATCCGTGATTGCTTAAATTCGCTCCAATAGGGAGGAGATGAATGCCATCAAAAGGGCAAGGCCAATTATAATGTTAGACTCTAGCTATCTTAAGGATATTCACTTGCAATCTTCTGTTGATGGAGTGAAACCAAAAGAAGTAGCACCATTCTTGAGCCTGGACCATGACAGCTTCACTATGTTTCCCCATGCTAAAACACCAACAAACTGCATAACTCATATGAACCTCCCAACATTCTACAGCCCTATTGGTGGAGGTGATTTCTAGAGTATCCTATATGGAACACAGTTCATATTTCAGGATTTAGGATACAAATCTGGGTCAGGTCAGTTAGACCCAAGGGTACTGTAAATATCTCCACCAATAGACAGGTCATGTTTATAGCAGGAAATGACTATGTTCAGAGGTTAAGAGGGTGGGGTGGGAATGTGAGAAAATGGCTGTCTTCTAACAAAAGAAAAACCTATAAGGAATGAATAAGGAACAGTAAAGGAGCTTGAGAATTAAACTGCAATAAAAATAAGAAAGGACAGTCAGAGAAGGAAGAAGTATTCAGAAAGTCAGTGAGTCAGAGGACATACCCATGCCAGAGTCAACATCTAGCCTTAGTGTAAAAAGGAAAGAGCAGTCTTGTGTCTCCCTGCTGAGCTCTGGACATCTACTCCCATGAGACTGAACTCTAGCAGTCCTCTCAGAACTAACAAGAACTGTTTTCAGATTAATCCACAATTGCTGGCCTGAAACTTTCCCAAAATAAACTCAGTTGTTTGCTATCCACTTACTATTCCCATATCAGTCCATTACCAGTCAGTCTGGAATGTCCACATAGTCTCTCTAAAGATATACAGTGGACAATAACGCTATTTCCTCAACCCCATAATCCTTCGTTCCATAATCCTTGGGAACGGAACCAAAGCATTTCTTAACATCTGCTGCCAGAAACAGAATTTCACTGGCCCCTGTTCTGCATGACACTCATTTTGAGAATATTTATAATAACATATTTATCTGAACAGGTTCATGTGATCCACACAGGGGCATCGAATTTAGTAGGGACGCTAGGGGACATGTTACTACCAATATCCAGCAACTACTGAATTGTTCTTAGCAATAATTTTGTACAAACAATTCAAATACATTTATATATAACTACTGTTGTCCATTGGTTTTATTTAAAAAAAAATGCAACCTTTATTTAACCAGGAAATGTCTCATTGACATTAAGAATCTCTTTTACAAGAGATTTGCAATCTCTTTTACTAGTCCTGGCCTAGACAGGCAGCAGCACAATTTGTGGTACACAAACAGTTAACGGATATCATTCTCTACTATGAGTCCCGTCTCCCTAACCCACTTCGCTAATAGGATTGGCTTTACCGTTTCTTGCTAACGTGTGAGAGACTGTAGCTACATCTGCTTGTACGAAGCGCCAAAGCTCTGTCCACTAGATGTGCACCATGCAGTACGTGAGAAAGACAACATCCTTACAACAACAGTTCTGTTCTGTGCACGAAAATACAGGACAAATTCAGGGACAGTGCATTTTCTCAAAGCGTGACAATCCCGTATTAACAGGACGAGTGGCAAGCCTAAACGTTAGCTTGTGTGTGTGTATACTTTGACTTGTAAAGTAGCTCATAATGCCCACCTTTCTTTTATTGGCCACCATCCTGACTCAGCATATCACCAAATTAACCTAACCACCAAACACACACACACGCACACACACACACACACACACACACATACGAGCACACATTAAAAGCTACTTTACAAGTAAAAGTGTAAATCACTTAAAATATTTTCTCAATTTCTAATTTGTAGAGTCAACAATAATGGTAATAATACTTAACTAAGCCATAAATGTTTTTCCTCAATGTTCATGTGGCATGCATCGATGTGTTATTTTGTCAGGTCAAGTGACAGAAGCAGTCCTGCCAGGTAGTATCTCAGACAAGGCAGGAAGAGAGGCAGGTGGACGGCAGGGTCACAGGTAAGCTTGAACAGTGGCATGGTGATATGTTAGTATATGTTAGATTCAGTATTGTGACAAATCTTAGGCTGATGTACTGTATGGTTCATCCATGTGTGTTTGTAATGAAAGCTTTGATTAGGCACATGTTTTTGTCTCTGTGAACTGATTTTATGTCCCCACCAATGTCAAAATCAAACCTACACCCATACCAGCCTCATGTGACTTTGTGTGATTATACAACTAAGGCACGAAAAAAAGACTTTCCTCACAGATGGTAGATAATGAATGAGTACAGGCGAATACGACTTCTCCATTACAATAATCACCTACTTCTTGT
This sequence comes from Prietella phreatophila, assembly GCA_025728095.1. NCBI lineage: Eukaryota > Metazoa > Chordata > Actinopteri > Siluriformes > Ictaluridae > Prietella > Prietella phreatophila. The sequence continues at coordinate 15,772,335 of JAOUWY010000003.1, forward strand.
GTTCAGGCAGACAGATCTTTGAGAAAGAGTTCAGAGGGTTTGCTCAGGAATGAAAGAGCCTTTAGGAGATGCCTATATCCATTAACACCTATTTGTGCTTCGCAGCAGATGTGGAGCTGAGTCACACATGCACACACTCCACGTGCCTGAGCTTGCAGAGGATGACCACAAGCCAAAAGGCCAAATGACTCATATAGGCAGAAGAAGAATGGTGCCAGATGTTAGACAGGTGTGTATTATGTATTGTTGTGTGTGCGTGTGTGCGTGTGTGTGTGTGTGTGTGTGTGTGTGTGTGTGTGTGTGTGTATGTGTGAAGACCGACATACACATTTGGACTCACCTGTGCTGGTAACGTAGTCTCATTAGGTCAGAAAGAGAATATGTGTATCTGTTTGTTGTCTTAAGTACTCATTTTGGATCATTTTTGGTTGATGATGTAGCCAGGATTACAGGTCAGGGAGAGTGTCTGAAGTCTTACCTATACATCTGGACCCATCTGCACTGGTGACAAAGCCGCGAGGACAGGTGCAGACGTAGCTGCCAGCAGTGTTGGTGCATTCTCCACCGTCACATACACCAGGGGTGGTGGAGCATTCATCCACATCTGGAAACGTCAAATAAAATAACAACAGTACAGCTGGTCATATGGAACCCTGGCAGCATGACCAGAGACAAGCCAGAGATTTTTGTTTATTTTTATTTTTTTTAATAAAATTTGTTTAACTGTCCATAAGTCTCTTCACAGTTAACAGATCATTCTGGACCATTGGTTTTGGTTATGGAATTGGCAAAGTATATTGTGTAACTCGCCACATTTAGAGTTTTAATTGCATTTGGGATCTAGGCCAAAAACTGCTCATATACACCCTATCATATCTAATGCTAATGCTTTACTTTCATTTTCCATTGAAGGTGGTCCAGGTGTAAGCTCTGGTCTCATCAACGTTAAGTTCTGGCAGCAGTATGTGGTTGGGGCAAATGAAAGTGTGGGCCTCTCACTTGGTCACTGATTTGCCTTCTACCACCACTCATCTACATCATGGGTGCCTAACTCTGGTCCTGTTAATCTACCATCCTGGAGAGACTAAAATGGCTCTAAAATTCAGGTCCTTCTAGAAAACATCTCTTGTGAAAAGTTGTACTTAAAAAACTACAAAAACGACAGCTGATGTCTGATTTTAATACATACTCTACATCTTCGAGCCAGGGTATTACCCTCCACACCAGAATGGGTGCCAGTCTGTATTCATAATTACTTTTTTTTAATGGTACCCTGCGAAATACATAGGCAATGCTCAGACATAGACTTTCAATGAGCACTGATGAATTTGATGTATCTTGGCAGTTAAATAAGAGTGATGGCTAAACAAATAGTAGTGTATTCGAACAGAATGTCATCCTAATGCCCACATAAACAGCAGTCATAGCTTGTTTGTTAAAAAAAGACAAAGCCAGCCAACCCAGCTCATCAATTGGACTTCGGTGGCACTAGAAGATGGTTCATGGAGGCTTTTTTACTTTTCTGAACCGCCGACATTAATTTCCAGGAAACTGGTAAGCCTCATAGCTCTGAGTGCATTAGATGATGTAAACCAGGAGACAGTTTAAGAGCTCCAGGTGTGGACATGGGTTTTCCCCACTCCAGCATGGCAGCATACTGCCAAGCCTACAAGACCAGCATCAGCAACAAAAGAACTGCCACTTGGCACCACATTTTATGTAGATGGGAATCTTTGTGTGTGTGTGTGCGTGTGTGTGTGTGTGTGTTTATGCAAGATGTGAATCTAAAGCAACAAACATAAACACATGGAATAAATATATCCCTAATCCAGCGCTTATTTTTATGTATATGGTTGAACTGTAGTTTGAGTAATGATTGATCCTGTCCATCCACAGTATGTGTTTGGACGTCATAGTATTGTAAAAAGTATCTGTGTGTAAGTAGCAGGCTATGGAACCATGGAGTCACTCCATTAGTGGTAGTTTAACAGGCATGATAAGAATCCAGCTAAATAAATCAGACGTCCCATGAATGAGTCCAGACTTTACACTGGCCAGACAAGAGGGTGTATGCTAAGGGAAATGACTGCCACCTGAACAAACTCCAACTGCTATGTGTATTATCTGGGTGTACTTTCTGAGTATGAATGTCTAATTAATTCACCTGTTCTAATGTGGTACTGTTTCTATAGTAACAGTTTATTCACAGGGCCTTGCATGGGGGCTGTTACACATAATCTAAGACTAATAATAAACAAATATTTAAAAACGTTGTAATTTAGCAAAATAAATGTATAACTGCTTATCTAGTGGACTTTTATTTGACTTTTTTAAGTAGTCTCCAATGTGAGCACTTTGTAACAGTGAACAGGTTTTCTGCCATGGGAATGTCAGGACAGTGGAGTTTGTGCTTTCCAGTTTCTCAGTAAAATAACAAACTTTTTTAACATCAAGAGAGAAAATATTACTTTTAAATATAACTGTAAGGGGACAGAAAACATTCAGAGAACTTCAGTTTAGCAAAGAAAGAGAAAGAAAACACTTCAGAATGTACTGTTAAATGAAAATAGTCCATTCAGGGTGGCATCACACCATCCCATTGTGTTTTCCTATAACAGAATGCCCAGAGTTGTTTTATTCCTAATACATACAGCATGTGAGCATGTCTGTCTGTGTGTTGGCTCGGGTCCTTGTACACTACCATTTGTGAGCACCCTTTGTGGCCACGCCATTCCAGATGTAAACGGTTCTTTGTTCAAATACTAACAGATGGCCCGTTGCCAGCACCCTGTATTTAAATGAAGAGAATGAGAGAGCGAAACAAGGGGGTGGGGGGGATTGAAGACCAATGCTGAAGTGAACAATATCTCTGTCTTTCTGCCTTTCACTCCTTGTTGTATAGTTCAATTACAGCTATCTCCATTTTTGGTGTGGTGGTATGCAGCACACTCATTAGTGTCTGAGAAATATAGCTTTGTAGCTGTAGTAGAGTATGACTTCCTTTCAAAGAAATTGCCCGTTTACGCAGCAAATGGAGTAAGAGGTAGAATCCGACGGCGCCTGAGGGTACACATCTCAGTTCAGCGCTGTCTTGTAATTAGCTCAGCTGCTCCACGTAAGCAGCTCCTCTGTGACACCAGCTGAATTCTCACAACCTAAAAATTTTTTTTTCCAGCAAGACCCAGCGGCCCAAAAGTCTTTTGGTCTCCCATCCCAACCCTCTATGGGATCTACATGGATCCACTACAGTACATTTGTGTAAATTATGTTTTTGCATGGAGTGTGTTTCAATGTCTCTCACTCGCTTTCTGTCAGGTCCTACGCCTTCTGCATGACCTTGATAAATCTGCCAACTGAAATTGGTTGAGTCAGACAATTAGTTGGATTCTTGTCCTGCCGCTCATCAGACAGCAGCACACAGAGGTTAATTTAATGACACTGAGAATGTGGGGATCTCTGAGGACACTCTGGGTTTGGAATGTATTTCACTTTACTTAAAGTAAGTGAAGTTACAATGGGTCCAGGTTATAAAACTATACTTGTATATGCATATTTAACACTAATACAGATCTTTTTTCTGTATGTCTTTATGTCTGCTCTCCATTAGGCTTGTGCAATATTGATTAACATTAAATTAGGTAAGGAATAAAACACAGGATAGCATGATAAAGTGGTGTTACTGTTACCACCATGAAGTTTTTTTCAATAACAGCATGTTGCAGAAGTGCCACAAAAGAAGTTAGTTCCTTAAATATTAAATATTAATACTAGTTATACACTTGGGGGAAAATGTTAAATAAACTTAGTTTGCTATAGTAATTTAGTCATTACTATAGAAACAGTATAAGCATTATATTAATGAGGCTGAGTCTTAGACAGGAAAACTAATATTTTTTTACTATTTATGGTTTAAGGAGTTAATCAAATATACTTGCTATGCTACTTAATAACTTTTGATTTGACAGGATGCGCAATTTTTATAGTGTACTCAGAATAATGTGCATGGTCGGTGCATCATGTATCTAATAAAAATACAAAGCTAAAAAATGTTCAAAATTAAATATACGTTCATTATATATTATTATTTTTAACCCTTAAAAAGGAAAAGAGAAGTTACATGAGAGATTACACTGTTATATTAGACAAGTCTATTCTTAAACCTTCTACATGCTAGCCCCTAAAGGCTGTGTTTAGACCTTACAGCTTTTACGCCCCACTTGAATCCAGTTGCCTGTGTATTTTCACTTCTCATTGTTTAAATTCCACCTATTCAAGTCAATGCAAAGTAACACACCCCAGATCAGAAACAGACGCAGAGTGAAGAAAAGGCCTAAAGCCTTAAACATGTTGGCTAATGAAAAGACACACAAGCCCGAGAAACAGACCAGCATTTTGCTAGCTATCTGATCATCATAACAAGTGCATTTCAACAGCATGGTGTGCTTTGGTGAAGGTTCACGATAAGCAAACAATTTAATTATTTCCGTTTCTTAGAACCACGCACCAAAGATAATTATAATCACTTTACTTTTCATCTTCTCATGTAACACCAAGTCTTATCTTTTAGAAGAATCTATCGTAATAGACGCCAAGTTACATGATAATTAGATCCTGGGAGTACAGCCACTTCTGCCATGGGCCATAAAATTTTAACAGCTCCACTCCTCCACCTCACCAAAACCCTTCTCTTTCTATGAATCCTCATTGCAAAATCTCACTGCTTAATCAGCTCAATGTCATTTTCCTACTCTGTACGATGCAGCAAAGTTTCAGCAACAGACTGCATGTCATGTATAGCAAAGAAGGAACTCTGAACTACAGTTCCCAGAGGCCACTGCACCTCACTGCCTCACAGTCACATGGAAGACAACCGTAAGACCGACTGTGGCTATATACACATAGGTGCTTGTTAACAAGAATGTGATTCATGTGCAGGCAGTCATCTGATTGTGATGCAGTGAGGTGCAGTGGTTGCTGGGAACTGTAGTTCAGAGATTCTTCTCTGATATACATGAAAGGATCTGCCAAAAGTTTGTGGAAAAACGTTCATGGTGTTCATGTCTGAAAACACCACACCAGTGGAGTGTTGATGGTGAGACCACAGTGGAAGTACAAGAGCACAATACAGTTAAATCTAAAACCATGTGCAGGAATACCTAAGGATTTTATGTTTACAACAAATTTTTAGAAAAGGGTTCCAAGTAGAAACTCTTTAAGATGCTAAGAACTCTTAACTATCCAAACAACCATTCAGGAGCCCCCTTAAACAGATTTTTGGATCTGTGCTAAATAATACAGAATGTGATCATAACATTCATTAATGTATTAATGTATATGAATGTATATGGTTCTAGAGGTTAAGCCATAGTGTTACATAAAATACATATCTGGAATGTTCTCATGATTCACAATGTTTCCAATTCAATAAATCATTAAAAGTTTAATGAAATGAACTGACAACAACTGACAGAGTGGACATCTGACCGAAAAGTTTTGATCAGTTAAACAACTTTTTGCAACCAAAAAGTAGCTCAAGTATATATACTTAATTTCGGAGTCATTTACCTTCACACTTCTGGTTGGCCTCACTCTGCCGATGGCCTGCAGGACATTTACACTCGTATGAACCCACAGTGTTAATACAGTTCCCTCCTGCACAGAGACCGGGGATGGCCTGGCATTCGTCCACATCTAGAGGGACAAGTCGAAAGAAAGAAACTTAGTATGTTGTGTATTCTTGACACAGGTTTGGCTTACACAAAATAAATGATTAACATCATCATGTGTTATGCGTAAAATGTTAGGTTTTCTACATTGTGTGGCCTGAGTAACAACCTGCCACTCAGCCAGTCTATAGCTGCGAATTTACTAATAGGCCCTGACTCATAGTTTAATTCGTCCCTTTAAGCATTCTGTTAGCCCCGAGAACCCGTCGTAGCCAAAACAAGATTTCCTTGTTTCAACAAGAGGTGATTTCTTCTTTTTTTTTTTAAACCTGATGACCCAAGAACGGATTGAAGAAAGAAAAAGAGAGGCTGGAAATCCTGGCGTCAACGCAGTCTCAAACAAGTAGAGCACTTGTTCCAAAAGGAAATGCTCTCATTGTTGAGCCAGCATCTCTTTCCCCTCAATGAAACGAGCTGGCCAGCGAAGCCGAGTGGTGGCCCGATCCATGGGGAACACTCCTTCACTCTCTCATACATTTCTGGGGGTCTGTAATGTAGATGCTGGTTATGTTTAGCTTTATAATGATAAAAAATCTTTTACTTTGTCCTCTGCAGTACAAACTCTATAGCGTTCTGTAGCCTCTGTGGCTAATTGTTTTCCAAATCCAAATTTCTGAACTGACTCAATTGCAGGAAGTGAACCAGAAATACAGGGGTTTTTTTTCTAGGTATGGCATGCCACTGTGAGCCATGAAATGCAAACTGTGCGCCAAAGCACAGAGCTGTAGAGCCGCAGGAATGCCATGTGTTCTGGACGGATGAACAAAAAGAGAAAATAAACACAGGATGCGATACACAAAACATTTTTAAATAAGTTATTTATATAATTATTTAATCATTCGTTTAATCCCAGTTCTGTGTTCTAGCAATTTTTATGCACACTTGGCAAATATTTCTTTTTTCTTTATATTTTTCTGTGTGCATATTTCTGACCACTGAATGAGAGTTTTACAAGTACATTTTCACATACCCCTCAGCCAGCTTTCCTTTGTTTACTGGTTCCTTCAATCATGTTCACTGTGAAACCAAACCAAATAGCAAACAAACTAAACGGATCACATGTGCTCTGATTTGGACACTGCAAACAGGTGTTAAGAGATGGGAAACCACTGTAAACCCAGTCACTCCCAAGCTTTTTTCACTTTCCTATTATTTTCCTTTATGCAATGTTTCTGTCAGTTGGCCTATATTAGGTGCAAATAAATACGTCTTTAAATAAGTGACAATGAGATGTGATGAAACTGATGAACTGATGAAACTGCTGAAAGGACATTGTAACTGACAAACAGAAGGAAACACTCTTTCTGATAAGCAGTACGAGTGGTAACTTTGGTAAATTACTAAAGTTAAGACGTTTTACTGCAATTTTTCTTCTATATTTTACTTTGTGTTTGACTGTCACAGAAAACACAAAGTGAGCGAAGTTTCACTGTAAGTTTTTCTGCTCCTTTTCTCCATCATATAGCTCACATGGCTTTACTTCAGAAAAGTTCTATAGTCTGGTTTCAGTCAAACGCATCACTCATCTGTCTTCAGAGCCAAAATAGTTCTTTTCATTAAAGAGTACCCAGTGCCTAACACAAAGTGCCTGGGCAAAGCCTGATGCTCCGAGCGTGATCTTCCAGCTCTGAGCGCACATGTATGTGTGTGTGTGTGTGTGTGTGTGTGTGTGTGTGTGTGTGTGTGTGTGTGTGTGTGTGTGTGTGTGTGTGTG
>JAOUWY010000003.1:15794528-15809678 GCA_025728095.1 Prietella phreatophila
GAGATCAGTCACGTTCTCCTCGCACACCAGTGCTCACTTTTGTAACTTAAACTGGAGTGTGTGTGTGTGTTTTTTCTTGTGCCCCATTGAGCAAATAAGGATAAAGATGACCTCAGTACTTAGACTTGCTGACAGGATGCTGATATCTCTGCTTGATATATCGCTTTGCTAAATGGAAGCATCTGCTAAATGAATAAATTTAAATGTAAAATCTATAGACATGTTTAAAAAATGTCTTAATAAAATATATTCAATTATTATTAGTAGTAGTTGTTTTAATTAATAGATAATTAATTGTAATTAACTGTAATCATTTTGTTTCCATTTAATGCTTTTGAAAAAAAAATTGATTGAGCATTAATGGAAAAACACTCAATTATTGTCTAGCTTTTCAAAACATACAAATCTACCAGTGTTATTTTTGGACGTTTTCGAGACTGAAATTTTGGTTCACCCCCAGTCTCCAGCTTTGTCTTTCCTACCCATGAAACCTGAACAGCCTCTCTCTCTTCATATGTTTTACAGCCACGTCTAAAGAGCTCCAGCGTCTCACACACCACTGGCCGAGTTGACAACTGATAATGAGCCTGAAAATGCACGGCCGGAGCATTTAGTGCATAATCATAGCAAAGTCGAAGGTAGAGGAGGATATATTTTTTTTAATCCTGAGTGCAGGTGTGATTCCTTGAGCAAAACTAACAGTGGCCAACGACCGTTACTGTGGTTTGTTATTTATGGAGTAATTACAGATTCATCGTTGAGTCATAAACATAGCTGCTTGTGCGGTGGCTCGGCCAGTCAGGCCTTATGAACAATGTTATTACTGATCTATCAAATCTCACTAGCGTTGCCAAAGAAAATCAGTGTCAGTGTGCGTGTATTTGGAGGTTTAAAAAAAAGGGGGGGGGGGGGGCTAATTCGTGTGAAGTTTCATAATATCTCAGCATTTCAAGATTCCAGAGCAATGACATGGCTGATTTCACCATGAGGAGTCAATTGACTGTACAATTTTACGACCTGTGAGACCAAAGCCTTAAATCAAGTGTCAGTTTATCTGTTCTGGACACTGTTACTGTAGAGTAATGGAAAAATAATGGTCAAAAGGTACAACTAGACTTGGTCTTGACTTAGCATGGTTTCAGCTTAAGAAATCATTTACACCAGAGTAACATTTTATGTCTCAAATAAAGGAAATGGAGTTTGGTCTGGGGAAACTCTGCCATTTCTATGCGAAATGGTCTATACTAAAAAGAGTCAAAGCTTTAGTATATTTTCAAACACAAAGCAGCAACAACACAGAAAACAATGGAAAAAAGATTGAGCTAATATTGTATCGTTCTATTTTAGAGGATATTGAGCAACAAGGGTGGAAGCCATGTTCTTCAGTTATAACACATTTGCAGGGATTAATGAGAAACTAGGACAATTCCTGCAGTAATGTACTGGCAATATAATAAACTCCTGTTAGATATTAATTTTAATATTACTCTTTGCTTATGTATTTTTTAATTGTCTCTTGCTGTTGTGTTACACAATCTGTTTCTTTAGTTCATATTTCCAGTTTTTCTTTTTAGACTCGGGTCTAGAAATGGGTGCTTAGAAAATCTTTACTTTAACTTTACTTATATAGCGCTTTTATCCAAAGTGCTTTAAATTGTGTCTCATTCACCCATTCACACACACACTCACACACCAATGGTAGCAGAGCTGCCATGCAAGGAGCTAGCTTGTCATTGGGAGCAACTTGGAGTTCAGTGTCTTGCCCAAGGACACTTTGGCATGTGGAGACACCCAGGCCGGGATTCGATCTGCCAACCCTACGATTAGCGGACAACCCGCTCTACCAACTGCGGCACAGCCGCCCAAAATCTGTCAACTGAATTATTGGCAATCAAATTTGATGGTTTTGTAGCTATCAGATTATTATTATTATTATTATTATTATTATTATTATTATTATTAGTCGTTTTTCTTTTAATACAGTTTTCATCTTTTTTACATACCGCTCAAATCTAAATCCCCAAGTTAGTGTAAAAGTTAGTGTGTTATCATTCTTACGTCTGGTCTTCTACAAAGGTCACAAACGCATCAAGAAACATAAATATTTCCAGACATTGCTTGATAAATCTGCCAAGCCAAGCAATCGATTGTGAACAGAGGAAATACTCCAATGATAAAATTCCAGCGATAAAATTCCATTAGTAAACCTGTTTATTCATTCAAGTGCAGTCTGAGTGAAAATTGCCACAGTTTTGCTACATTTTTCTTTTAAAACAGAAAGCAGGAAATATCACTGGACAATTGGTTTGGATTAAATATGTGACAGGTGAATGAGGGTCATTTCACTATAATTATCAGTATGCAAACACAGGCTATGAAGCACTGGCATACCAAGGGAAGCGATATAGTTGTATCGTGCGGGTTCAAAGACGGAGATGTTTCTGTAACATTTCCCTGCTTTCTAATAACATTTTTGTTGAATAGATTTCATGATGGCTTTTCTTACCTGCAGCAGCTGCAGCTCCACAGCTGGGAGCGAGGTGACCACTGGAGCAGGTGCACAGGTTCGGCCTCGAGCAGAAGCCATCACCACAAGAGTTCCTGCAAATTGCTGAGAGGAGAAAAGGTGACGGTGGAGAAAAGAGAAGGAGTTAATAATAGGCGAACACCATGGCTTATGATGCCGTTATGGAATTATACATAATAATGATATATTTATAACTTTTTACACTATAAATTGTGTCAAATCAGGTGACATTGTTAGCTTAGTGAGGAAATGTGAAAGTGGTGAAGAAAAACAATCAAAGTTAAACAGGAAGAAACCTTCAGAGGAACCAGGCCTTGGCTAAGAGAACACATCCTCCTCTGGATTCATGGATTATTTTACATTGATACCATTATTTTTTACCACTGATGACATTGATACCATTGTTTTTAGACTGAGTAAGAGTTTTTTCATACTCAGCAATACCCATACTGATACTGATACCGAAATGAGTAACCTACTTAGTATTATGCAATCAGGGACATCACTGAATATTTTATGTAGCTCTGTTTATATTGGTTGTTACCATGTGTTCACAGAAATAAACTGTCTGTACTATGTTTAAGATATGATGGCTTTTGAATAGAATCTTTAATAGACTGAGCCAGGTTGATCGACCTGAGCTCACAGAGCATGGTTTTTAACAATAAGTGCTGGCGCTATTAAGCATGCATGTCTCACTGCTCGCAGAACTGAAGTGCTCTCATAGTTGCTCTGCAAGCTTGATGCATGGCTCCGGGATCACACTCTTCTGTGTATGCAATTCACTGCTTATTTTAATGACTGTTGTATTGGATGTTGGTATCAAGCATTTGTGCAAGTACAAATAAATGAAAATTATTAATTTAAAGTAAAAATCATTTTATTTTTACTTTATATGAACAGCTAAAGATGCCAAAATATTAGTTATTTCTGTATTCGTTTGAATCCCTTAAACACCAGGGCCCATCAGAGGGTCCAGACTTACAAACCTCACTCTCTCACTACACACTTCACCATTTAATTTCATTGTAGCTACTAAATACTATGCTTAATGTAAATAAATATGTAATAAGCTGAGAGTTTATGGCTATAGCTTTAAATTTAGGTTCTAGAGTATGGCTAGGAGAGCTGCTCCATGCATAGTTGTGCTTTAGTCATGCTGGGAGGCGTTCCCTTTTTCCATTTCCCCTTATGGACCCCTTAACACATCACCCATCACTTCTCAAAACAAAAACTTCCTGAACCACTATAGCTCTCAGTCATGAGTCACAGAGGTACTACTCACGAACTATACACTGGTTTCCACCCGGCAGCGTTTTCCATCCCGGGCAGCAGTAAGGCTGGAATCGAGAACCACACACATTGGGCCTGAAACAAAACAAAATACATCTTATAAAAGTGCTAAAATGTGAGATTCTGTACAAATAGTAATAAAAACATCATTCATAAATGTTGTGGAATATTGTATTATAATCCTGTTTAGTTCCTCAAGTGCCAGTGGAGTACTACGATAACCTATCTAACAACCTTAGCATGAGAGCCACCAATCAGACATTACTACAGAATTGGTGACAGCCCACGTTTTAAACCATGTGGGTCCCAAAAGTATCTCTGCAATCACTAGCTAGACTAGCCATCCAGAAAACTAGAAAGCGATTAAGTAAAAAAAATTCAATAGAATAAAACTAAGGAACAGGAAACACATCAATACAATAACAACATATAAAACACTACATGTTGACAAAACTAACAGACAAAACCACTAACATACACAACAGGACTAACAGATACAATACATAAAAGCAATATAAATGGAAAGAGGTGATGAGTGGAATAATTTGCATCTGTACAGTATCTGTTTATACACTTTTCTATGAAACTACAGGTTCCGCCATATGATATTAATTATATAACGTTCACAGCGTATAGAAAGTGTGATTTTGTGGTTTCAAAGGATTTATATGGAGTTCACGTTCCACATTCAGTTTCATGTAAAAAAAAAAAAAAAAAAAACTAAACAAAACAAAAAAACTACAGAAACAAAATTTTCCCTACACGATTCTACAGCCTGGGCTAGAAAAAAATAAAACCCACCCACACCTCACTTCTCACTTCTGCATAGTGTTCTGTATATTTCTCCTAAGACCAATGGGAGTGCTGTTGCGCTTGGCTCCACAAAAGTTCTCACTTCCCCACCATAGAACATTTATTATCAGTAAAGAATCTGATGTGCATGCCAAAATTGAAACCCTTTTTAGCTTTGAAAGACAGGTAACTTCACCCTGCTCGCACATTTATACCAGATCTGTGTTATGGCAAGTGACCTGGCCACAAGTGAAACGCACTATCACCATTCAGCTCTGTAATCATACAGGAAAATCTCCCAAAAATACACAGTTATGACTTAATGTAAAGGTTTAACGCTGGTGTGTCTTTTAATGTAAATTAAATATGGTATAAAAAAAGAAGCTTAAAACACACTTTTCGAGGGGCTCACAGAGAATGCTGCAGCTCTCTCAGTAACACTGAGCTGTTTTCGGCTGAGTTCCAGCTCTGCAGCCCACTTAAAAGAGTTCAATATGAAGACGTCTGACCACATGAGATTAATGTCGTAGCTGTGTTTAACGTTCCCCCAATTACCCAGCATTTCTGAGATAACAATGTTTGTACTATTTTCTGAATGGGTTCTATTTAGTACCAAGAAAGTATCTGAAGTGAAATTATCCCGTTTTTGCATTACAATAGACTCCTGCTGATGCATGACCGGTTGGACAAAATCACCTGTACATGTGGTACAATTTCTGTGATTTTACACACTTTATCCCTTCTTAAAAAAATAGTGTGAGGTCCACTGGGAAAGCCAAGCTCTGTCTGCTAAAGACACTTTATTTCTGTCAGCACCTGGTTAAGTCTACTGGCCCCAAACAAGCAACATCCATTTGTCCACACACACACACACACACACAAACATAATTCTTCTGCAGAAATCAAGATGTCTCAGGAAAGCAAGTGTGTAGATTGTTTAATGGATTCAATAATAATGAATCACAAGTGAGAAATAGCAGGACAAAATCAAGGACAACAGGAAGAGAGAAGTACAAGTTGAAGAAGAAGAGAAAGCAGAGAGAGTTGATGAGCAGGAAGGACACAGCCATAAAGTATGTGAGCGAGAGAGCAATTGCTAGGAGGTGAAAAGGTGAAGGAGATATTTAAAAAAAACCTAGAGGCTCAAGACAGGAAAAAGAAATGGTGGGAAAGGGCTAAGATTCGGCAGGAGTGGAAAAAAAACAGCTTTAATTTAAGTACATGGGAGTGGTGGCAGAAAACAAAGCCGTGGATATCAGGCCAGACAATGATGGAGCACCAGCTATCAGGGTAAAAAAAAACACCAAAAGGGGTCACATTTCTCAGCCTAAAGCACTCTCTCTTACAACATGACAAATGTGCTCTTACATACAGAGAATAAAAGGAACCTGCCAAAATGGATCCCCCTAGACGTCTCTCTACATCGGCCTGTTGTTTATCCCATCACACTTAAGAACTGGTTGCATTAGACATTGCAATTTTCTTCACCAGGCAAATATGACGGGGTCCTAATGTGATATGATTTTAGAGGGAAGTAAGCTCAGTATATTAGCTAATTAGCAATCTTAGGAAAAAAGGAGCACCATAAATGTTGTAAAGGGATTGTCTCTCTGGGGTCCTTTTTTGTGGTGGGGAGGTGGGGTTGAGGGTGGTGTCCTTTTTTATCCATTCAAAGAACTCCTCAGTTTTTTCTTTTTGGTTTTAGTAAAATAGGCCATACATCATAATGTGCAAGTAAGGCGTTCTTTTACTTTTTATAGCAGCCAATAATCACATTTACTGCATTTAAAATTAGCACATTTGTGAAAATCCCCAGCTATAGGAAAATCAGTGATGTCCGTAGATGGCTTTTATAAGAATATTTTGTCATTGCTGGTTTGTTGTAGGCATGTTTGTGGCTGGGGTTTTTTTTTTTGGTGGTTGTTTTGCAAATTCAGAATATGACTGGATTTCATACAAGTTTAATACAAATGACATCATAAAAAATATGATGTCAGCCCTGTGGCTGTTTTTAACCTTGCATTTAGATCTTTTCTTTAGACATTTCCTTTTAGATTTTCATGTCTATACAAAATATAAAACTTGCATAGAAAAATACAGAAATTAAAGTACTAGATTGTCCTGTACGAATTTATATAATATTTACACTTCCAAATATGAATGGGATCTCATGCTTTACTTCCAATGCAAATGTATTAGAATATTGTTTGATGTAGAAATGTTTAAGTCTGTCAGAATGCACAAATCCGGAGCAACTTGGGGTTCAGTGACTTGCCCAAGAACACTTCGGCATGTGGGCCAGGAATCGAACCGCCAACCCTATGATTGGCGTGAGTAAACTGTATGAACGGGGATGTTTGCTCGTCTGATGGTATTATAATTCATCTGTCCATTTTCTATACTGCTTATCCTTCACAGGGAACTCAGGCCACAAGGTCGGGGACACCCTGGACAGGGTGCCAACCCATCTAAGAGCACAATCACACACTACAACCAATTTGGAAATGCCAATCAGCCTACAGCGCATGTCTTTGGACTGGGGAAGGAAACTGAAGAAAACCCCTGAAGCATGGGGAGAACATGCACATAGGGAGGAGGCGGGATTCAAACCCCCAACCCCAGAGGTGCGGGCAAATGTACTAACCACATACATGTATTTGTCAGCTCTGATAAGGAACAAGATACATAACAGACAATGTACAATGACTGCACTACAATGACTGCAGTACCATGAGAATAATTTTTAAGCATTGCCATGCTAAGGAAGGAGCCTGCTGTCTGTCAACATGTTCTCATTGAAGTCTATGGGAAAAGGTGAATTTTTGGCAAATTCCTTTTAAAAGCAGCTTTAGGATTTTGACATTTTCAAGAGCCAGACCCCTGCAGGCCACTGATCTATTACCAGACAAATATCTCAAGACAAATGAAGCAGGGACCAAGCATGTTCCTTGCAAAATGATCTTGGAGCAGGGCAAAAGGTCATAAAAAAGAACACATCACCTTGGGATCTACAAAGCAGGGAATTCTTCAATGGCCTCCAGCTTAGTTTTCAAACCTAGCCAGACTCATGGAGAAACATTCTAAGCAGACGTGATGGCAAATGCAGGACAATGTTGACTCAGGAGCCATGAACAGGTCAAAGGGTGAATCATTGGCATCTGCTCTAAGCTCAACCTCTGTACTGCCCTGTAAAGCCTGTAAATCTGTCAATTGTCTTTGCAGGTCGTGCATGGTCTTTTCCAAAATCTTGGCCTGGATGACATGTGATGACCCAGATGTCTAGACAAGACTGTGCCCTGAATGTCCAGAGAGGCATGGAGGAGTCTGCAAGTTCTCATCTATTTTCAGTGGATAGATTCAACTGCATACTACAGAATTACCTAAGAACTGCTTCTATAATCATAAAGACTAAGATGATCAAACAAACAAAAATCCCTCTAAAAATTGCCTGTTCATTTTACAGTAATTTATTGGCAACAGGGTTGACAAAGTACTATACAAAAAACAAAAACTTGTTGTTTTTTTTTACAATAATAAGTACTGTAATATCTTAGACAGTATAAAATCACACATAATCCAGTACAGTTTCACATTTGGCTGATGTTGGGTTTTTTTGTTTAAAAAAAAGAAAAAAAAGCATCTAACCATTGTTGCATGACACAGCTCAGCTGAAGGTTAAGGGTCTTGCTCAAGGAAGCAACCATAGCAGTTTATAAGTGCTGGGATTTGAACACATGACCTCGTGTACCTCAAAGCCTTAACCACTGAGCCAACTAGCTTGTACTGATTCAATATAATCGTTTAGTGTTCATTAATTTAGTGGTAGAAATTCAGTGCTAGTTGTGGTGGCTCAGTAGCTAAGGCTTTGAGTTATGAAGCAGAATGTTGTGTGTTCAACTCCTAGCACTGCCAAACAGCCATGGCTTAGTCCTTGAGCAAGACCCTTAACCATCAACTCATCAAATTTAAGCCATTTTTTAAAAGCATATCAAATGAGCAAATGCACTAGATTATGTGTTATTTTATACTATGTACAACACTACTTTACTAGAGATATGTTTACAGTTGTTTACTGTAAATTCTTATAGTGCTTTATTTGTAACCCTGTAAATTTTATAGTCAGTTTCTTACAGTGTACATCTGGATTTCTGTGAAGTTTTTTTGTTATTAATCTATTGTTAAAAGTGCTACACTGATAAAATTGAATTGAGTTGAATTAAACTATTCACACAAGTTCCAAGAGGAATGTTGGTACTGCCATTCCGAAGTTAACTACAATATCGGTGAAAAACAATATAAATTCACATGCAATTAAATGCAATCCATGTGGTTTTGTTTACACTAAATACATTTTTACATCACAGAGCGCATTTATATAAATATGCATTGTGCACAGTGCTATCTATTTATTTTTAGATCATAACCACACTGGCTGTGTTACCAGATTATAACAGAGATTATCTGCATAGAAGTTGCAGAAATGCTTCCTTTTCCCTTTCCCAAACCAAAATACTTACACAATGCACATTTATATAAATGCACTCTATGATTCATAAAACATTTGTTGTTCATCACGGAATTGATTGTGCATGAGGCGTTTGAAAGGTGTCCTGACTAGCGGATGAAAACTGACAATCCCTTGGCAGTGCTCCGAGTGTCTGAATATGATTCTCTGCTTTGAGGAACATTCTCAAAGCCAGAAAATGTTCAACATCTCCCTTGTGGGCATCGCTGGTCTCCTAGCCAACGTTCTGCTTTTCCTCAGAGGTCTTTGAGTCCAGTGCAGCCTGCTGTTGGTGGACCGATGCCACAAATTCTTACAAATCACTCCGCTAAGAGAGCCAATAATTCAGGCAGACTCCACATTAAACAGCCTGCTCAAACAGTCTAAAACAGGCATAATGGCCGGGACACAGTTTTAACGTCCAGTCTACAAGACTGTCTGAGGTGAGTTTTCATCATTACGTTCCTTCCAAAAAAACAAAAAAAAAACCCAATATAATAATTTCCTGTTCACTCCATGAAAAGAAAGCAAAATGGGGTTGTTTTAGAGATAACTGTGCAATTTAGACTTCTTTTTAATCAGGCTAAAGATTTATGGTTGGCCAACACAAACAAAATGGCAGTCTTTTAGGGTGGGCGACGTGACAAAAACATCATATCAGGATATCTGAAGATGTTAGTTTTGCTGATGTTAGAATTTGAGCACACAATACACTACCACCTATATAAACAGTAGCTACAACTCATTTTTAACGTAAAACCTTTTCAAGAATTAGATATTTTAACATCCGGCCAGCTACTTGTTATGCAGAATAACAATACAGTTGCTCAGTGTTGCAAAAGCGCTGATGATACCCACTCTCCAAAGTACATTTCATTCATTTAGGCTATGTCACAAGGGACATCTTATTTTAGAGATAAGAACAGAATCATGAAGTTGTGTAAGTTCAGAGTCCCAGTGAGCAAATCAGCATTTGCATGTGTTTGTGTTTTCTAAATTATGCTGCACAAATCAGTTCTACACAAGGACGTTCTGGCTGTAGATTATTCATAAAAAGTAATGGTGGGAAAACTGGCCAATAGATATAACCATCTGGAGGGCTTTTGCGTGCAGAGACAAAAAAAGTTCCACTACACGTTGTTATTAAAATCTGTCATGATTTCTTGTACAGAAAGAGAAACAGAGCCAGGAGAATTTAGACACTCAAGCCAAAAGTATTTATTTAGGCCTGGACGACTGACTCACAGACATTTTTGTAAAATCAGTTCTTTGTGGGTATGGCAAGGTCCTGCTTAACGTAATTACAGATGATTCAGTGTAATGGTGACGTATTTCTGTTCACAGTGCTTTCTGCCTCGTTGTCACCTGCAGCCTGGAAACAAATGTCCTTTGTAACAGCACCCAAGTGATGGGAATACCTCATTTCCTGTGGCAGTTTGCGGGGGAGTAAATAAGCAGGGACAGATGAGAGGCTGACTGGAATAACTGATCCAGACATTCGAGACCACAGAAAACAAAACATCCCTTGTTGCAGCAAAACTTTTTAAAATATACTGAAATCCACCCAGCTCTGTGGACTCACACATCTGTCCCAGAAACCCTGAGAGCCACACTGCAAAAAGGCTTGGAAAGCTACCTTCATCACAGAAAGCTTTGTGTTGAATGACAGTGTATTTACAATAACTTTTGAAATAAACCACTGTGAAATTATCCTTGTAGTCAAATGTGTAGAAAGTAAACGCCCATGTCACCATCGCATCCATAATTTCACTGTTTCAGAAAATTGCCAGGTCAACTCACCTATATCACCTACACAATATGTAGCCTATATGTGCCTCTTTAAATACTGAAAGTCTGGTATGGCTTTAATCCAGTCGGTATTGGAAAGCAAATTGTCACATGCTTATTCTTCAACAAATGGCATTGCAGTTATTTTCCAGATTTTTTTTACCTACCTGTGCTATGTTTAAATGGGAAATTATGTGTTCACTATATCTACGAGAAGATTTCACATGAACAGCCCACTCTTGTATTTACAACTTGAATGAAGTCTAATGTTTTATAGTTTCAGGCTCAACAGTGCTCTCGCAACTGATGTGTAATGGTTTTCAATATTGCAATTCAGATAGCATTCAAAGATAAGTGCAATTAAAGCTCCATTTTCATCATACAGTGTCTTTTTTTTTTTTACAAAGTTACCAACAAATCTGAGGTAAATGTTGTTGTTCCCAACTGTATTGTCTCAAAGTATCTGTCACTATGTCTTTATATTGTCAGTACAAAAGACTTATATATTGATATATCCGAGCCAGATAAATTGTTACCATCTGTCACTTGCTAGCTTTTGCACAGTGTACATGTTTTCCAGTTGTTTAGCAACAATGCTCCCACAACATGGTAACGTGGCTGTTCAGTTAGCAGGCAATGCTAAGTGTAATTAAAGTCTCATTTTAGACATATGGTGTTTTTGCGCACAAATTTAAACATATCTGAGGTAAAGCTAATTTCTAATGTTATTATGTCTTTACACTGTCAGTACAAATGACTTTATTGCCATGATCGATCTTGATAAATTGTTACCTTTGGTCCTTACCATTACCTAGTTTATAATTACTATACATATTTCTAATTGCCTAGTAACAGTACTCTTGCAACTTTTCTCAATGTTGCAGTTCTGTTAGCAGGCTAAGTGTAATAAAAGTGGCATTTTAGAATATTTTCTCACAAATTTACCAACATATATGAGGAAAATGTTGATATTCCTAACAATGTTATTTCATTTTTATTGTCATTATGCCTTTACATTATAATTACATATGATTTTTTGACTGCGGTCAAGCTAATAAACTGTTACCTTTAGTGATTAGCTAGTTTATGTTCAGTGTCCATATTTTCCAGTTGCCTATCAACAGTGCTCTCGCAGCCACTTGAACAGTGAGCCTATCTTGTGCTTGCCTTTTCACTACACACTGATATATTCAAATTAGATTCTGCCTTTTGATTCGCTTTGTGAATTAGGAAAGACTTTTTGCACTGACAAGGTACTAATGCTGGAGCCCTAGTAGTGTTTAATCTTAAGCAGTTCTGGGCGTTTCCACTGCAAAACTGCAGTTTTCTTCAGTTCCATCATCAAAATGCTCTGGAACCAAGAACTGGGTCATAACGTCATGGCAATTCCAGGTGGATTTTAGGATTATCATTGGAAAATCTGTGAAATTAAATATTTACAACCATGAAGCAATGGCGCAAGGAGGAAACAGCCTGTTTTTTTTACTGGCATTTGCAACAATCTAAGTAGCAGCTAGATTGCTAATGCGGGTAGTTCCCTAAACCAGCTCCATCACCATACTGGTGAGAAAGTGGTAGTGAGCAAGCCTCTTACCCCCTGAGGGTTTCCTGTCCTCTCCGGCGCACCCTCTGCTGGACCTCCCCCTCTGGCTTTCCGTCAAAGAGGCTCGCCTGCAGGCCTCCGTCTCCTTGAGTCTGCACCGTCTGGAGAGACGCCCAGCACACGGCAGCCCATCCCAGCACCACCCTGGCTACAGTCCAAGCCCCCATCAGCCCACGGCGTGCTGCTCCCTGAGTCCTCACTCTTAACACTCAATCAGTCTGATTGCTTGGACAACTCTGAGTTCCACTTGTCCTGTCCGCTTCCACTCCAGGGTGAGAGCTGGGGGTTCACAGGGGGAAGGTGGTAAATAAGTGCATACTATATATTGCCTTACCTTGAGTTGTATTTGATTATTTTGTTGTGTATTTCACAGTTTACTTATAACTACATAACTACTAGATCACAAATGACTTGAAGACAAACCCTAGGAGTATACGACAACAAATAGCCTTCTCTCAAATATCCAGTGTCATGTGGCATTTACTCCTTAACCCTTACTCAAGGAATATACTGTTTTCCAAATTTAGCTCTGATAAAAACGTGGCTCTTGCGCTTGACTTAGCGAGTCGGTATGTGTTTATTCTGGATACAGGTGTGCTGCATGAGAGATGTTAGTACTGCTGGAAGCATGCTGTTGCTCAGTCATCCAGTATCCACATCCACTTCAATTTGACAGTATCGTGTCTATTAATCATCTACAAAAGTTTTTTGTTTCTCATCTTAGATTTTTCCTGTGAGCTGTTCAAAACCTTTTTTTTGGTTTCTAACCTAGACAATCCTCATGGCTCACGCACCTTCACTTTTATCTCCATAATTAAACAGTTTCACACATCCACAGTGGAATTTAAAGCCGTAAGCATTTATGAACACACCCATAGTAAGGGCAGGGTCTGTAAATGAAACAGCAAACGATCTCTTTAGCACTACTTGCCTAAATTTTAGTCATACATTTTAGTCTGTACATTTCAAATAGATTTATGAACACTTCACTCTGAAAATGACTTCTGCAGGTCACCAAGGAGAAAAAAAAACTTCATATCTCAGCTTTCAAAACGAAATCAAATTGAATCAATCGAAATAAACACTAATGACGTACAAATCAAAGCTCCAACAAGTCACACCCTTAATGTCTATATAAGTGGGTTATGGTCAGAAGAAATGATCCCTCTGTAATGCTGAAAATTAGGAAACCCAAAGCTAATCTTTATACCATGAAATAGCCTATTATGCCCACTCGATCAGAGCTTTCATGAGCAAAGCGATCCTGAATCACATACCAGCCTATGTGGTTTTACAAGTCCACATCGACCGCATTAGTGTGGTCTTGAAAAATGGCCAACTGCTCAGTCCTCTCATTAAAGTACGAGTTCAGGCTAAATAACGGGCCTCTGAAGATTTATAACTGATAGAAATGAGTTTCAGCTCCAAGGGGGTTGTGAAACAACTGGGTATAGGGACTGGGTATTTTCTTTTCAGCAGGATCTATTTGTATTCCAATAAAGAAAGCAATATATCTCTTTAAAATTTGAAAGGATGGTTGTAAATTAAGCTGTACTAACCCCCTTGGTCTACAAAACCCTCTCCCTGAAAAACTTCAGACTTCATTATACAGTGTGTATTCTTCATAAATCTACGTGCAATGTAGACACTACAGCGTAAAATGTCTGAGCCAAACCGTGTTTATTGTTTTAGACAAAATGAATTATAGACACCAGTCTAATAAAAGCTAATTAGACAATTATGGGTGCGTTCATAAACGCTTCCGGTTTCCATTGTGCACGCGCGTCATTTATTTGATTTTCGCGTTAAATATGACGGCGCGGGAGCTGCAAGGGTTGTCTTGGTGACGGACCAAAAAAAAAAAACAGTTTTGAACAGCGCACAAGAAAAATCTCCAGATGAGCGACGAAAAACTTGCACAGCTTTGTCAGAACATATTTCTGCGAACATTAAACCGAATCACTGGAACTTTATTCATTTGCATTAAACCATGACCGAGAAGATCCTAAGAAAATCAGATAACAGGATAAAGAATATATGGAAATAAAAATAAAACCAACATCAATGCATCAAGCATAATGCAATCCGACTGAATGAAGAAACCTGACTTCCACGGAATTCCTCAATGAACTTTTCCCCCCACTCTATTAAGGTTACTATTCGTTGCAGGTTCGATTGAAATGACTAACTTTTTTTTGCATACAAAAAAAATGGTCTTAATAGGTTTTTGGTAAGAAAATCTTTAAGAGAATTACCTTATAACTGTCGGGGTGCGTTGAGACTGTCCAGCCCGGAATCCGGTTTTTGTAACGGGACACGCTGCGGAGTCTGAATGGGGAAAATTGCAGCGCTGACTCGCGAGGAAAGAAAAGTTTAGTGAATTAGTGCAGAAAGGGAAAGGGGGGGGTGCTTCCTGTAATGCGTGGATAAAGGGGCGGGGTTTGTAGCGGACAGTGTGGGAGGGGTGAGGTGGGGTGACCCGCATACCTTTACTGCCAATTAAGAGCAATGCAAACTGCAGACTTACACTGAGGCTATGAAATAGTTTTAGTGAGTGGGAGTAAGTGGGAACAACACACACACACACACACACACACACACACACACACACACACACACACACACACACACACACACACACAC
>JAOUWY010000003.1:15809778-15821012 GCA_025728095.1 Prietella phreatophila
ACACACACACACACACACACACACACACACACACACACACACACACACACACACACACACACACACACACACCAATGAATCAAATCAATCACTCAAACTGAAACTAGCTGGCTACTGAAATTATGTAATTAAACATTATGAATTATTATGTTTATGTGTATGAATTATATATCCATTATTATATGTACGTGTGTGGGGGCGTGTATTTATATCTTGGTGGAGACCAGATGTCCCCATAAAGATCTGAACATGACAGTGAAATGTCCCCCATGAGGAAAAGTGCTTTTTGGCCAGAAAAAACAACAACAAAAAAACCAAACTGCAGCTTTTATTTTTGCAAACAAAAAAAGCGTACATTTTTTAAGATTTTCCTTTTGGTTCCTATGGTTAAGGTTAGGGTTAGATTTACGAATAAGCATAGCATTAATTAGATGCATAATTCTATACGCATAACGTCGTCAGAAGGATAGGAAGACAAAATCCTGTGGGGTTTTTTAAATCTCATTTGAAAATATTTGATAGTTTGGGTGTCACATCAGTCTATAATTGTGTGTTTTGTGTGTTTATTAAATGTTTTCACAGTTTAAGATCTCAGAAATCTCAGATCCCACCTGTATCCAATGACAAGACCAGGCCAGTTTGTTTGCTCACTTTTCACTATCTCTGAAACACCACAGTCACTACTCGACGACTCGTCTCACTGCCTCTATCAGCCGGCTGGCCGAGCAGCTGAACACACCTTCAAAGAGTGAGTGCACACTGAGGACATGGGATAGCAGGTTGGGACAGCACTGAAGAGATGTTGTTCTGAAGAAAAGGATATTCAGCGATCGGCTAATTCTAACCTATCATTTTTCTAAATATAACTTAGAAATTGGCTTCAATAAATAAAATTTATGCCAAAAGTAATTAGATACCAAAATAGATGTAACTAGGTAATGTTATACTTTTTATCTGATTATAGTTACATTTAATATGTTTAAATCTCAGTGAAAGAAATTAGGTCCTGCTATCCCTTGAAATATATCAGCTAAAAACATTAGTTCCCTCGCTTTCTCATGAACTTAATAAAACAAACCTACAGTTTGTTACAGAGAAACCACAAAATGCAAGCCCTCCATCCTTACACTTTCTTGTGTCAGAAAACTTAAACTTACAACTTAACTCTTCACTGTTAAAACATGCTGAGACTCCGTCCATAAATGATAAATAAATGTCCCCTTACAGAAAACTTCATCATATCACAAATTAAACATTTTAAAAAGCAACACATATTTAATCATTTTTTTCAATTCTGTGGTGCATCTGCCACACAAGTCCATGTGAATGAACTTTTAGTACAGAAACCATAACGTATTAGAAGAAGAGCATTAAAATAACCCTGTGATGTGTCAGCTAGAACTACTGTCTGAGCTATGCTGTTATTAAAATTAATCAGCACCATCTGACAACTTAGAATTTGGCGTTCAGTAGTGCTGTAGTATAAAGTTTACTATACAGTAAATTAAATTTAACATGGCTGCACCTTAAATAGTGCATGATATGGTAAATAGGGAGTGAATAAAGTCACGACAAAAACAGTGTTTAGAGTTTACACAGAATGGTGCAAAAAAACCCCACCAAATACCATGCAGTTCTGTGGGTGGAAACACCAACAGTAACTCAAATAACCACTCTTTACAACCATGGTGAGCAGAAAAGCATCTCAGAATGCACAACACACCAAACCTAGAGCAGCAGTAGACCACTGGCTTCATCTTTAACTGTCCCCTTTAAGTGAGAAACGCATCTCAGATAAAAATCACTTGAGATCTTAAAGAGGATCATTTTTGTCATTGATTACAATAAATCATTAATATTCACTTGGTAACTCTATCAGTCTGATACAACATGAAATTACTAGCACTCTTTTTCAATGTTGCATTAATCCCAGCAAAACAGGCAAATGCTGGTGATTTTCTCACACTTAAGGGAAAGATTCTACAGTCATATACTGTAAGAAGGCTTATGAACTGTATCCACATGGTGCAGTGGAGGTACAGGACTGATTTTCGGTTTATTTTGCAACCCCCATGGGTCACACTGCATCTGATCTAGAATATGGGATAGGAAGAACGTTTCTGGCTCAACCCCCTATCCCAAGGCTATTGCTGTTCACCGCCCTCCTTTTGTCCTAAACAGAACCACATTTTCTGCAGATCCCAGTAAGATGCCCCCCTCATACTCCCTGACTCGTTAAAATGAGTTAAATGAGACTGAAGTTACTTCCAGTGCTTCGCATGGCATGAGGTAGAATCAGATATCTGTTTCTGTGTCTTTTATTTAGAACCAGTTTTGTCCAGGTAAAGTGGACATACTGTAGAGGCACTGTTTTTTTCAAACTATACAGAATGTCCATTACAGCACTGGTATGGTTCATATGTGTTTATTGTTATGACTGGCTGTTTTGATTTTTTGCTGCCCATCCTTCAAGTCCTCAAAATGTGGAAAAACAGATTTCTGAAGTGCCTGCATGCAATGTTATGTAGACAAGACATCCTGCAGCAACCAGATGAGAATGCAGTTTGGTCACCATATGGGCCCAGTGTCACATGACTTGATTCAGTCTCATGTCTTGAGTTGGAGTAAAGAACATTTTTGAATGAAAATGAGCACCAAACCTGATTTGGGCCACTTTGGGACTGCAACACACTAAGCAAACTTTCTTTCATATCCTGAAACAAAGTATCAAAACAAAAGCATGTCTTATTCTTTGATATAATTTCCGGCATAGCGAACAGTTTCAAAGTACAAATACCAGATTTTTCTTAGACTCTGGTTTGTTTAGCTTTAGAAAACTTCAGCAGCATTTTATAAAAGCTTCATCAGTGTTTTTACTAAAAGGTCATGCAGCCAAGACAGGACTGCTGTTATTTAATGTGATTTGGGATACCATTCATTTATCTTCATTAAGAGCTTTATCCAGGTCAGGTAGTGATGGATCCAGAGCCTTCCCTGGGAACACTGGTTGTGAAGTGGGAATGCACCTTGGATGTAGTCCTTGGGATACATGGAAGTGGCAAAAACATTCGTGAACTTACAATTTGAAGTGTGTTTAGAGTGTAGGCTGGCTGAAGTATAGAATGCATTAAGGCTCGAAATGCGCTTGGTTTCAGTTCATGTATATCTTTTCCACTATGCCTCAGCCTTCACCAGGATAAACAAACCGGCATGTTTAGAGAAAAGAGAGATTGCATGTCCAGTATAGTGTATGAGATGTATGAGAATAGAGGTTTGGATGTGTTTCTGCATTGGATTTGTGGTGGAGTCTGTGGAGTGTGGGTGGAGCAAGCTAAGTTTGGAGAAACTCCCGCCTGGAAAGGAAGAGAATCACTCAATAAGGACTTTCCTGACCAAAAAAAAAAAGAAAAGAATAGGGAAAAAATTCTTCCATTCTGAAGAAAATAATGTGTGAGCAATGTGGTGGGTTTTTTTTGTGGAGATGTCAGTAGGGTCAGTATAAGCTCGTTAGACAGAATCGTTGAGGCCTGTCAGATGTAGCCATGGTCAAAAGGGTGCACTTTGTGGTCAGTGAGTAGAAAGAGTCACCACTGACTTCACTATAAAGCTTACTTCGAAGAGGCTGCTCTTATTTGCCCAATGTTTAGTCATTTCCGTTAAAATACTGCAGAACAGAATGAGGTTAGTTTTTGGGAAACTGCTCTTCCATCACATATACATAACTGTAAGCCACTTCGGTTTCATTTACATTATAAAAATCTGGGTACAAATCTCTTTTTATTGCTGAAGTGACACAAATACATTTTTAGTGTTATCACCACTAATTCACACCTACTAGTTCCTAATTCTCCTAGTTTCCTGTCACATAACAGCTGCAGCTACCAATTTAGAGCATAATTGACAAAACCTGCTTTCTCCAAGGCACTTTAAGCCAATTGGTGAATTTCAGTTTTTGTCTAAATGTAACACAAATCAGATTTTCCAGAACTGTGTGAACACGAAATTCCAGTAGTCTAAATTTAGCACAAAATGTTCACACTTTAATGAAAAAGAAAAGTGTGAGCATAGCTTTTTATACATGGTTTGGATACATATCTACATTCAACCTCTATTTTTTAACAGAACTCTTTACAAATTACCATATCACTGATGTTTCCTCTCCTCCACCCAAACATTCATGGACTCAGAAGGGATAATTAAGGCTGCAAAGCCAACAAAAGCCATGGATTTGGCCTTTATTCATCTTTGCAATATTAATGTTCTAGTTCTGCTTGTTCATTCATTTTATCACCATACTGCAATGATGGACTTGAGAACGTAGCCCATGTTTTAACTATATCTCCTTGTTCAACATACGAAACACCTTGTTTCTTTTTTATGACTCCTTCGTAACTGTAACCTCATCTACCCTTCAGCAGCAGCTGTGCCCGGCCAGTGATGTAGTGCAGCAAGAATGTAGGACTTCAAACGAGAACCGGGGACAAAAGTGAGTTGCGTTCCGGCTCTTAGAGCATGTCATCCCATAAAGCGCACTCCGGCAAACCCTGTGTGTCGGTTTATTCCCAATGGCCTTGCATGTCGGTACGGTTTCTGAGATTATAGGGAGGACGGTACATGTGTATGAGGCTCCCTGAATTGATTGAACACATTGTGCATCATCCCTGGGGTTTGGTTTACTGCCTCCTAAATACACAGAAGGAAGACACATGAGGGAGAGAGAAAGGAAGAGAATTCTTCAGTTGATGCATGTTGAGTTTTGAAATCACTTGATCATGAAGTATGACTTCCAGAGGAAAAACAAGAGACAAAAACAGCAATACTAAGAGCTGAATGAAATATTTACTTACTAATTCCAGTAAAGGCTAATAGTTTTCTGATGTATTACATGCTTCACATTCGAGAGCGCATAAGACGTAGTGGTATCCAAACAGCAGAGTAATGTGTTCCAAACATAGTGCAATTACAGCTTTACGAGTTATCATGATGTAAATCCGCTTCAGTGAATGTGCTTCACAGAACTGAATAATTTCTTTCACAGTTATTTCTTTTCCTGTTTTCTGTCTGTGTTTTGTTTTAACTAAGGAATGATAGAGAATGGAGAAAGTGAGTTCATTCTATTGAGTATCCTTTTGGGATTAGAATTTCTCTATCCTCAACTCACATTCTCTCAATAAACTGCAAGATATTCCTCCATGTCTCAAGTAACAAACTATGCATTATATTCTTACACTACACAGTAGGGATTATATAGTACCAACAAACAAAAAGGTTTTGCTTTAAATAGAAATAAAAAATTACAGACAATTCAACAATGATAGCTCTGTCATTGCTATATAGACGGGGCTACTGCCATACACTAAAATACTATTCCAGCATTTTGACATATCCAGATTATTTACTGTTAGCAAATGTCTTAAAGTGAATTATTATGTATTTTTCTGGAAACCAAGTGCAAGTCATAAGAAAAATACATAGATTGTTATGAAGAAGTGCGACTGGTGCAGATTCTTTCTAGTCCAAGCTGTAGAGTTATACAATGACAGCCATGTCAGGGAATTTCATACAGAGTGAAATTCCTCCTAGATCTGATCTGATCTCTATTTGTGTTGATCATTTTCAGTCATCATCAGTCATCAGTAGTGATTGAGAAAGTGCATGTGAAATACAAACAAGTTGGAATATTTACTCTATCTTAATCTTTTTTTCTCCCAAAATGCCACTGGAGGAGAAACTAAAACCTTAGATAAACTAACTAAGATAATCTAAGCATACAATGTCCAATCAAACTACAAATTTCACAAAAGGACAGATGACAGAACCATAATTTTAGAGTTTTGCTTTGTTTCTTTTTTTAACGAAAGGGTTCGAGCTTTTCAGTTTGTTTGGGATTAAGCCAGAAGAGCAATCAGCATGAAAAAAATTATTCAAAATCATGAATGAGGCTAGCTATCCACCTTTAAGTGTGTGTAATAGTTTGAATTACATCATTCTTATTATGCCATCAATGAGACCTCATAATGCATTATCATACATGCCTAACCTTAATATTTTCATTATCAAGCTATTGATTGATATTAGATTTTTATCCCTCCCATTTCATTTCCCAATCAAATATAACTTATTTCTCCTACTTTCACTAAAATTACACAATTTAACACATTAACTAAAGTCATATTTAGCATAAAAGGATGACTTCTTTTCATGGGTGTTTATTTTGGGCCAATCACACATGACCAATTGAGCTACATCTGTCCTACAACATCTGCATTTAATATTCAAGGAAAACTCATGTCGAAGTTATATGTCTGCAGCCTTAGGCTTCTTTTTTGATCAATCAAATCCTCAGTACTAGTGCAAATTAGAAGGGCCATGCTATGAGAAAGATCTTGCAGTTCAGAACACACAGGAGTGACAGCTTGTCTTTGTCTTTGTATAAATAAAATTTATACTTGTTATTTTTTCCCCTCTCATTTATGTGAAATATCATTAAAGCATGTTTTTGCTGGGAGCAGATTTGGTCCACTAGGCATAGGCTACTTTTGAAGAAACTGACAAACTGTAAAGAAACATGCTAATATTCTTTATGCTAAACTAGGACCTGAAGTCAGAACCCAATTTTCACTGCCCAGTGAGGGAATGGGAGAAGTTTCCTTTATGTTGACTCCGGTTAAACGCAAGACAGTAACACCGAGCACAGACTCCGGCCCTCCAGAAACTCAATCCTCTTTCTGTTCGGATTCAGAGCTCAACAGACTGTCGCTAAACAAAAACATTGGTTGTTTGTTCATCTGAGTAATTGTGTCTTCTCAAACTTAAGTCTAGACCTAGTGGGAGAACTGAACACAGTTAAAACAAGTTGTTCCAATTAAAATAAGCAAACATTAGGTTTGAATTTTCACCTAAAGATGTGAAAGGTGAGAGCGTTTGAGTTGGGCATGTAAACTATCCTTAAGTGCGAGTGCAAGAAAGCACACATTCTCTACAATAATATAAACCTGGCCTTTGTCCAGAGCTTGGATTGTTTGCACAGCAGGCCCTCATCTCGCCCACTCTAGCCTTAATTATTTACACCAAAACCAACTCAGAACAGACAGTCAGCCAGCAGTCACTCTTTCTGCCAAGGTGAGAACAGCGGTACAAAGAATCAACCAAAAAAATCAAACATGCAAAATAAACAAAATCAAGCAGCAAGGATTGTGATTTCCTTGAGTTAGGTTTCCTAGCTGACAAAGCAATACTGAAATTAAATATTGAATATGTAATGGCATCCTTCATGGCAAATTAATCGCTTAACTGCTCCGTAATAACAATGCCCAGTTCTAGCTAACATGCCTCAGACAACCTGTTTACAAGCGAAATTAGGCTAATGGTGGGATGGGACAGCATGGATAATTATTAGGGGTTTCAAAACAGAAGCTGGATTTCTCAGTATCTGTGCATTATATCTGTCTCCTTTCTCTGTATGTTATTAGTTGAGTTGATTTGGTACCAGCATAGGCACCAATGGGGACTACTGGTACCCAGGGACAGAGCAACAGCACTGGCAATTGCTAATGGTTTATACATAGCGCATAATACAAAAACCCCCCACCATATGCACAAACACCTTAATAAAATCCACACAGTTATAACAAACAGAATAAACTAAACATGGTCGATTATTTGGGATATAAAATGCATAAAATCCCAATATCAACCTGCACAACTTTTTATTAATTTCTCGAAAATCACATGTGGCTTACTATGTAATTTTCATTGTCATTTCTTTTATCTTGCCATTTTTGTTCACTAAATTTCAACACACTTTCAACAAAGTGCATTTTCATCAGTAACTTTGGTAGTAGTGATATAAGCAACTTAATCAAACGGCTAATCAGACAAAGGAACAATGATAATCAATGAAACTTCTTTCATGTTGAACTTAACACTGGTGTCTTTACATGCCCTAATCAGGGTGTATCACTTTAACTGTAACCATTGTGAGTAGTCTTGTTCTCAAGTTGCTAGAAGGAAAACTAGTATACGTAAATGGAAAGACTAGGGCCGTTACCACCAATAAGAGCAGGTCCTAAATTGTTTTAAATAAAACAATAAAATTTCTCCTATGCC
This sequence comes from Prietella phreatophila, assembly GCA_025728095.1. Classification (NCBI taxonomy): domain Eukaryota; kingdom Metazoa; phylum Chordata; class Actinopteri; order Siluriformes; family Ictaluridae; genus Prietella; species Prietella phreatophila. The sequence goes on from JAOUWY010000003.1 coordinate 15,817,888, forward strand.
ACAATAGTGCTCCAATGATTACAATTTGTAATTTATTAATGATAGACTTTTTATCCATTTAATGTTGTGAAATGTCCATAGAATAAATTATTCACTTTAATCACATATTATCATATCAGTTATTAATAACATTTGTTTTGGAATGTGTAATGGCCAATTCCCTTAAGAACACGTTTATGTGTGTGTGCAGATGCATGTACTTGTGTTGGACACATGATTATTTGGTTCCAATATCCATGTAACACCTTTACATTAAAATAGACATCTGGCCATGAAATTAAAAATAAACATCATGTAAGTGTATATGTATGCATCTTGACTATGTAAGAATGTAACACTTTCTAATGCTCAAAGACCAAATTGAAAATAGCTTTATAATTTATTACCCTACTTGGAAAATGACTCTCCATGTATCTGTCACCGTTCTACGCCTTCCTAAGGGATGCATCTGTTTCAAGTCACACTCTCCCAACATATGGAGATGCTTTAATGACATTTAATTACATCAGTAGACCACCCAGAAGTCTTGAGCATTATAGTGGTCTTTGAACCAGTGTACAAGCAAAGACTCCTTGTATCCAAACACCAGAAGTCACATGAAAGATGACTCAAATGGCCACGTTTTCACAGTTCAGGCTCTCACGCTCACACATTTTTGTGAGTGACACCATCTTGTCTTGAGCTTTTCATTTGCAGAGTCAACATCATTTTGTGGCAGGGTAAAGTTTGGACAGAGTCCATCAGGTGACCAGCTGTGTTTGCCTTGTCAGCAATAGCGGAGCAGGAAGCCCAATAGTGTTTCCAATGCACTCACATGCCTCTATAAACAGTCACATAATAAACTCCATCAAATGTCAGAGGACTAGAAACTGGCTAGTATGTAGATTGAGCGCTCTTCAAAAGTCCTTGTCTGTCGTCTGGAGATCATTTTTGGCTACATGCCCCAGTTGTATGTTAGTAGATGTGTAGCCGAAATCAAGAAGAGGCTCCACAAGTACAAAGCTTAACATCTGTTTGCACAACGTTAGCAAGTGGGATCCTGTACACCAGAACTATGGAGCAATGGCACCTCTGCGGAACTCCCAGGAGGAAGCTTTGAAGTGATGCCTGGGGTCAGTCAGAGGCTGGGGGAAGGGTGGAGGGCCAATATTGACGGGTGATGCTAAACAGCTGTTAGATACCCCACACTGACAACACACCTTTCCATAAACAGTCACATAGTCAGAGCTATCAAGGTTACAGGATGAGAAACCTCCCCCAAATATCATAAGCAAAAGATATTTGGTGTTTAAAATTTCCTTTAGTTTTGCAATACAGCTAAGTGGCTAATGTAATGGAAGCCTTAGCCTCAAACTGTATCCAAAAGACTTGGAGCTGTGGTTCAGGATACAGTGTCACTTTAATCTATAAACATGTACACAACTTCACAATGTAGCTAAACACTGGGGGGACAACCAGAATTGCTTTTTCCATTTGGTATTATTCTGCCCCCTTATGCCCCACCTCATAGCTATTTTACCCAGCAGAGATTAGAACTATGTTGCTTGAAGCAAGTACATGAAGATTTTGGTGGGTGTTTACAGAGAAGCGTTTGTGCAAATCTAACAAACCAAACACATCTTGGCTAATTTCTTACAATATTACATAAAGAAAAAACTTGAAAATTGTTAGATTATATGGGTGTAAATCACATCAAGGATGCTCTATACTCAGAATTTTTCCTCTTGGATATGCTGATTCCCATTAGTATATTTGTATTTGTCAAAAGTATAGAATCCTTGAGTATTCCTCAGACATGTTCTGCATCTGGTAACTGTTGAGGCTTGGCTGTTGAACACGCTCAGCTTGTTGACATAGCCTCAACTAGCACAGCATAGAGATAGTCGGTTATGGCAGGCCAAGGCCACTTGAAAAGAAAATCAATTGTGGATCAGCTGTAAGAAGACTGCCTGTGGCCTGGAAGGAAAGGTTATTTTTCAAGCAAATGCCTAGACACACTCTTCTCAGACCAGACCACACGCCTCAGGATTAGAGTGTGGCCTACACCCAAATGACCAGTCTTCCTGAAAGTTACACCTCAGACACAATTCTGAGGCTTTTTCTGTGAAACATGATAGCTACTGGGTTGTTTTTCTTGATCACCCCACCCCCACATCCATTTCTGAGTGTGCAGTGGGAAATCTGGCACTAGGAACTTGGGGGGAATCCTTTTCTTACCCCTCCTGCCTTCCCCNNNTGTGAATAAACTCAGCTGGAGTTGGGAGATCAGAGCAGAGGAATGTAGTTCTCATGAACACCACCTTGTCTCTGACCACTTGTCTTTGGTATGAGACCGTTCCTTGATAATGGTCATGCCAGATCAGCCCCAAATTCCAGCCACAGGAATTTCTGATGTGTGGATGGATAGTAGTAGATATGTGGATGCAGATCTATTCTATATCAGTAACATCACCGATCAAGAGTTTGCCTCCAGGCCAAGGAGTTACCAATGCACCCCTTTGTTATGGTTGAGCCTGCAGGGTTTAACTGTATTTAAGTGCTAATGAGGAATTGTTTAACACTTCTCATTACAGGGTTGCTAACTCATCATGATAAGTGATCATGGTCACACCAGGGTGAAAAGTAAACCCTCATGGTCAGAGAACACAGGTGGGAGGAATAATCTTGCTATCTGATACAACTTGCTAATTAGCCAAAGAACCTAATCATGTCAGACCACATAATGTGTCAACCCTCTAGGGCATTAATTTTAGAAAAAGTCAGTTGTGGAGCAGTGGTTAAATTCTGTGGTAATGTCCAGAGCCTTAACCCTCAGATACTTACTAGTAAGTTGCGTTGTATAAAAGCATCTACTAGAACCATAGTGAGACATACTTTCAGTCCTTATGGAGTTACATGATGGAGACACCAATTTTATTTTATTTTTTTAATAAAAAGCACCTCAAATCCATTGTCCATTTTATCTTGTGTTCTAATGGATTTACCACTAGAAATTTATTCATTCTCATCTGTTTTAATCTCATTTATTTCACATCACGTGATAACTGCTTCCACTTCCCCGTCCCCTAACCCTTAATAGTTGTATGTAGAACTGTACAGAGGTCTCTCCTTTCAGAAAAAGATTC
>JAOUWY010000003.1:15870338-15881120 GCA_025728095.1 Prietella phreatophila
TAAAAATGTGAGGGATCCTATTTTTTTATTACATTTTTTTGTACTGCCCTGAATAAACTTTCACATAACAGATGTATACATATTGTCCACAAACACAAGACACAGTAATAACTGAATTTACACAAATACACTTGATTCTTAATACTGTGTGTTGTTACCTGGATGATCAATGGCTGTTTTTTTGTTTTGTGATAGTTGTTCATGAGGTCCTTGTTTGTTCAGAACAGTTAAATTGCCCACTGTTCTTCAGAAAAATCCTCCATGTCCTGCACATTCTTTGCTTTTCCAGCATCTTCAGCATATTTGACCCCCTTCCAACAGTGACTATATGATGTTGGGATCCATCTTCTCACACTGAGGACAACTGAGGGACTCACACAACTATTATATAATGTGCAAACATTCACTGATGCTCAAGAAAGTAACACGATACATTAAATAGGATGATCCTTGTAAATGATTATTTTGTCTTCTGGGAAACATGTAATATCATATGAGCTTCTGAAGGGCAGTACTAAATGGAAAAAAATCTTAACATCTTTAAACAAAATAATAAAGTTATTTAATTGGTGCAAATTGTTATGAATGTGTAGTCGAATGATTATGAATACTGGGGCAGCCATCTTGGACTTGTGGCAGATGATGATACAGCTCCAATTTTAACTTACATTTGTAAATACAGCCTCAATCATTTTAGGAAATTATAGCTAAGGATTAAAAGGAGCAGGACAATGTTATTTGAAACAAGATTTTATAATAAATAAATCAAAAAGATTTATGCATGTATTGATTAAATAATAACTGGTTAAAATAGTAGCCTCATAGCTCAAGTGCAAAAACAGACAGAAATGCTACACATGAAACTTGTCTCGTCTGATGAGCTCCACGTGCGGAAAGAAAATTTTCCTTTCAAATTCTTATAACCATGTTTCTGCTAAATAAAATAAGTTACAATGTTTTTAAGTAATACATGACAAAGGTAAGCCAAGCAATGGTTTAAGAAAATCATTTATTTAAAAAAAAGTGCAAATAACCTAAAAATGATACACTCATCATTTTTCCCCTCAAGACATGATGGCAATAATCCAAACTCTGTCTAATTTAGTTTTACGTGTGACTTTGGGTGGGAATTGTAGAAGCCGGGTAGCAGCAGTAGAAAAAGAAAAATCCAGGGCACGGCTAATATCTCTCAGGATTAATTTATGATTGAAAACAAAGGGGCACAGCGGTGGGAAAACAATCCTCACCACCTGAACTGAAATAAAACCACAGAACACCCTTACTCTATTGTCCTGGTTGGGTAGTTAGAGCCCACAGAAAGAGCTTCACTGAGTGGGAGAGGATCAGTGGGTTCTCCTAAGATGCGCTCGAAAGCTCTGACACCATCTACAATTCATCTTTAGAAGGCTTATCTTCCTCATCTTCTTCATCGTCCAGCAGGTTGGGCTCCTCTGGAGTTTCCTCCTCCTCGTCCTCTTCTTGTTGGTTTTCGGGTTCGTCATCATCTCCCTCGTCACCTTCGCTTTCTTTCTTGTTCTTATCCTCCTCTTCCCTCTGCTTCCTCTCCTCCTCTTCCTGCTTATCCTTCATCTTCTTTTCTGGGCCCTGAGGTAATGTGACCATTATGAATGTTTGTGCAAAAACAATGTGTAAATACTTAAAATGTTATGAAGAATTTGTGCCAGTGGACATACCTTTGTGGCTCCCCACGTCTCTTTGCCGAAATCCTCTGCCTCCTTGACATCGTCAGTGATCAGGAAATTATCAAAAATAGTACCAGATTTGACCTACACATATAATACAAATATGATTTATAAACACCGTCACCACTGCATAGTTTTTAATGGTAGATATCCAATAATGATAAATGAACTTTTAGAGGAAGAAAGGGAATTTGCTTTTGTGGATTGATGGTCAATGACGATCTATAAAAAGATTGTTGATACTGCAGGTTTATATAAACAGATTATTTACCATTTTTAAATAATTGCCCATCAAACTATACCTGCCACAGGTCCAATCCTAGAACTCCAATATTGTCATATTTGTAAATCGTAGTATCTGGTGTATAATCTGGGTTGTCGATCTCAGGATGCTCCCACGTTCCTTTGTAGTTGGGGTTGTCGATCTGCTTAGGTTTCCATTCACCCTAAAAGAACAAAACAAAAGAAAAACAACCACACAAAATGGTGTTATTCAAAACAGCAGGGATTTGACAGCTGTGCAGTGGGCAAAGGAAGCTGGAAATAAATCTGAGTTACTATGTAACAACTCAAACATAACCAAACTGGATTTTTAATATTATAATATTGAATTTGAACTATTTGGGGATTTAAAACAAACAAACAAACAGAAACAAAAGCCAATGAGATATGCCTTATGCGTTTGAAGATTAAATTATCTTGGGAGATGAGAAGAAGCTGAGGAAAGGAAGGAAAAAAAAAGAAAAAAAAAAAAGAAAAAACAGGATGTAAAGATAGCATAATTCACTTTGAATGAGAACAGTCAATCATATCATGCAATTTTTAATTATTTTCCCATAAAAGCACACCTGCAATGTTTTAGTCCTTATTACCATTACATGGTAATACGATTTGTGTGGCTCTTATGTATACATTGTATTAGCAGGTTTTTCTCTACTTTTCATGTTTTAGCCCACATTCACCAAACTTAAACAATTATATATTTCCTCAGCATGTTACACAAATTTAATGTATTCATTTTACACATCACACATTTTTCATTTTACAAGTGAATAATCTGTCAATTAATCAAACTTTATGTATCCCCAGCCAGCAGTTTAAAGCTGGATCTATTCATCAGCAGGAATAGTTTATTTTAACTACACAAATCACATTAACCACACTCCACTAGTCTCTTGTGCTTTGTTTTTCCTTTTGGGAACCTCGAACAAACGGCAGCCTGACTACAGACATTCACGGCTCAAAACAATATATGACAACTTAACATCTGTTTATAAAGAGACGTACGGGACCTCAGAGGAACTCCAATTATTTTGCCACACATGTGTCCAACTCCCTGAGAGCCAGAGTATCTTTGCCAGAGTCTCACAGGAGACCTGCTTTGTATTGCTTCAAAGAACTCAAACCAATATATTTAAGGAACAAACAATTCAATTAGGATTGGATTTATGTTCTTGATCTTAATAAGGAATTTGTCCTGTTTTGATCCTAAACCATTATTTGTGATCATAATTAAAAGGCAACCCCAGAGATATGACTGAAACCTGACACTTAAAAAAATTTAAAAATAGACCCACAAATATTCCTTTTCTAGCATAATCAGATCCAAATCTCACACTTCAATTTGAAATTTCTATTTGAAATTTGTATTTTAAACAATTCTTAAAGTGTTATTTTGCTTAGGTGGAAATGTGGAATTGATGAAATTGCTAATAAAAGCTCAAAATGCTACATGATGTACCTTGTACTCGGGGTTAGGGATCATGGGTGGCTCCCACTCGCCGTCCATGTCTTCATCCCAGTCATCGGGCTTCTTGGCATCAGGATCAGGAATGTTCTCGGGTTTATCCCAGTCCTGACACAAACACAGAGCAAGCAAGGTTGAGATTTAAAAGAAATGTAAGAATATATTTTGTGCTTCTAACTGATTAAAACAGAGCCTTGATGGACATGGCAGTGTTTAGCTTTTGTTTGTTTGTTTAACACTCTCTTGCATTTTAGATGAGCTTCAGGTTTGTTCAAGGACCCCTTGCTGCCAAACCAAAAGTTCAGGGGGTGGAATCAGACCTACCTGGGTGGAGTTGAACCAAAATTCAGGGGCTGGAGAGAACTTCATGGTGTTTTAGGGAGTGTGTCTGTTGTTCCGTGTTGTACAGCATCACATGGGCTAGGACTAATAGATCAGGTCAAGTTCCACCCTCCTTTTGGTTCTGCAGCGAGGACTATCAACTTGTTAGCCAGTAAATTGCACAGGGTAGCAAATTATTGTTGGTCAGAGCACCTATTTGTGGCAATATGAAAAAACTGGCTCGTGTAATGCACAATAACCACAAAAATGCTTAAAATTCCTAAATAGTATCGGCTAACTAACTAGCCTAGCTATTATCAGTAATAAAGATCAGGGTAACTCTGATAAGGAGGGTGTTTGCCTTTCCTGTAGATCTTGGGGAAGAAAATCAGGAGAAATTGCTCTGCTTGTGTGACTTTACGGTATGTTGGGGGAAAAAAACACTAGAATACTGGCAATAAAATATTTAATTCAACATTCCATAAATCTCCTCATATTTGATTAAAAACACTTTTTTTAATCCAGAACATTTTCCTCAATGTTTGAAGTAATAATTAGAAATTTAGATGTATGAATTTATGTACAACTTGTCTGAATTGCACTCCTGGCTGAGACTAACCTCTGGTTTTGTGTCCTCAGGATCGTCGATTTTGGCGCGGTCGTCCCAGTCCTCATGCTTCTTTGCCTCTGGATCCTTAATCTTTTTGGGAGGAAGGAAATCCCAGTCCTCCTCCAGAGACCCCGACTCCACTTTCTCATTGTTGATTTTCACTTCGTAGGTCTGGTCGGGCCGCAGGATCAGTGTGTACAGGTTTGTGAACTCGTCGTCCTGATAAAAGAGAGAGAAAGGCACTACTCAGTAAATCCATTAAACACATCTTAAAGCTTTGCAAATTAGACAACTGAATCACTGATTCCCAAATTTCAGTGATCCACAACCTTTTCAACAACAAAAACAGTTGTTCATTTTCTCCAGTGCTGCTGCTATTTTGTAATTATTGTTTATATTGCTTTTTGTGTACACAAAAATCCACATATTTTGGTCTATTCTGAAGGGAACAGTTCACAGGGAACTCGAAAAGGAGTTAAACGGCACTAGGAGGCATTCAATGGGAGGTCATTCAAATCTATACTCATGAAAAACATTTACGTCCAAAAGGCATTTTTAAGAGACCAACCAACAGACACTATGCCCTGAGAGTCTACTCACATGTATTATTTTGAATACAAAAATGGAAGCAGACATGTGTCTATAAATGTAAGTTTAGGTACAAAACATTTTAAGTAACATTTTGTAAAAAATACCTAAAAGGAAGAAAAACAGCCGTAAGGAGTGATGCAAAAAGTAACCAGTCTAGTAGGTTCCTTGTTTTTAATCATTAACACAGGGAACGGCCCTGAGCCCTGTTTATAGTACATGAACTGGATTGGTGAAGATCTGACACGAATCTGTTCTTCATTGTCGGTTCTTTAAAGCTTTTGTATGACTTGTTACCAAGACAAGAAGTATGTCAGCTGAAAACCAGGCTTAATGTAAACAAGACCAAATCAGGCATTTGGATGAAGAAGTTAAATCATGCATTGTGCAAGTCCTCAAATTATTTATGAAGTTCCTTTTTTTTTTGTTCATTTCTACTTGTCTTAAAAGTGCCCACAAGTGCAAACAACCTTACAGCTTAAACGTTGTTCATGTGACATATGTTATTTCTATGGACAGATTTTTTTATCAAAGTTATAGCACGGGGATAAATATGAGACACTGCCATTGCTAGCTGAAGCATAACTATAAACATAATTGAACTACTGCGCCTTATACATATTTTTCTTTGATATGCAAAGATTAATTAAAACATTGACAGCTTTATTAATTCACAAAATTAAAATAGGACATTGCACTAAATCTAAACTTTGTGTAAGCATTATGATTCAATTCAATAACATTTTAAAATAAACTTATGCATGTTTTGTTACAATAGGTGCAAGAACAAACACATTAGCCAATTAACTGACGTGACATTAGCCATGACACAGATCATGGGTTTGAGTTTCAGTGCACTGGTCCTTTCAATATATTCTGGCTAATGCAATGCAAGTTCTCAGGTACATTTATATATAAAAAAAAAAAAAAAAAAAACAACAACAAACAAAAAAAAAGGACCCCAAAACATGATTAATAAATGTGAAATACCTCATCTTATTTTGTTTTTTTTTGCAGTTGGGGACATGGTTTGTCACGTGCAAAGAATGGGTCCCCCGAGTCGTGCATTTGTAATTACTTGTATTTATAAATTATCCCACTAAACAAAGTCACACTAAGTGCAGTGTGTAAATGAAACGGGCTTGGGGATTTTTCTGTAGCACGGGGTATAGAATTATGATATTTGTTCCTGTTTGTGTGTCAGTAGGGCACTTTTAGTTTGGTTTGTAAAAATTAGGTCAAATTGTACTCCAAATAGCCATTACCATCATTATCGTTACCGTCATTGTGGTACAGCAAACATAAATGACATTTTTACTTCCAGGATGTTCTCAGCTCTACGTTCTATTTTTTTTTTTATTTGACAATATTCCCTCTAAAAATATATGCTAGGTAAGCTGACTTTTATAAATGGATTACGATTCATCATACCGTATTTAGAGTATTGTTAAATACAGTAACTCACTTTGCATCGGATGTCTTTCTTGATCAGATGGTTCTGTCCTTTGTAGTTAAAAATGACATGCACTTTCTTGGTGCTGTAGCCACAGATGTCAGGACCTAGTGAAAGCAAAAAGGAGTTTTAAAAAGATTTATAATCTTCCATTTTAGGAAAAGAAAAATATTTATGCTTTTTATTTGAAACAATTATGAATAATTAAGCTAATGTGCTACTGAACAGATCCTCACACAGGTGTAGTGAGGTGGTGAGCGTCATAGTGGTGCGTCATCACAGCTTACCAAACATGAGGTAATACTGAGATTCGCCATGCATGTCAGCCTGGTCCAGTTCAGCTGGGAAGATTTTTACATAGCCACCTCCGCAGTCGATCTTCTGCTCGTGTTTCACTGTGAACTGAATCACCAGAGGTTTACCTTCGTTGCTGAAAGGCTCAAACCGACTGGACAGGGCATAAAACCGGGCATCCTGGGTTGTCTGAAGACCTTTGGTACAAACAAACAGCAGATTTCAATATCAGGAAAAGCTATAATATACAAATTTTTGAAGCAATGGTGAATGCAATAAACGTGACTAAGTAGTATAAGTGCTCCCAATCAATTTGCATGGTTCTCTCTTTGAAAGTGAATATATTTGCTTAGACAAAGTCATGAAATGTTAGAGAGCAGCTGGAGGAAATTGAAACCTCACCTTTGTCGAGCTCAGCATCACCGTAGAACTTTCCTGCAGAGAGTTTCCACTGCCCATAGTCTGATTTATGCTTGGACTCCAACCAACGACTTTTAAATCCTTCTGCAAGAATAAAACACATTTTATGATGTAAAAAATATGTGGACGTGAAAGTCTCCTCCTTATTTATCCTTACCGCAGCCTATAAATAAAAAAAAACAAACCCTAAGGGTTATATTTATTATGAATTTTAGAGCACTCATATTTTTGTATATTTAGTTTTATGTTGTGGAAAGGTCTAGAATGCAAACAGATCAATTAGTCATAATTTTTTTATTTTATTTTAAAGCCAATCAGCTGGATTAGGATGCAATTATCTCAACTTATTAACCTAATGGATACTGAGGTCTAGAAGACATGACATACTTGGTATCAGCTCATTTATATTCCGTTAGTTATAATATTTCCCAGGACTTTAGGGTCGAAATGAGTGAAGGAAAGCAAACAAGCGCTAGCGTTACCTCCATCCAGAAACTGCTCCTTGAAAAACACCGTCGCGTCGACAGTGATACCGACAGCAAACACGGCAAAAAGTGCAAGCGAAATTCTCATATTTGCACCTGTATGTCGAGGTAACTTCTGACAGTTTCGGGCGAACAAAATGAGCGAGTATGAAAAAGGTAAAGAAGGGAAATGTGCCTCCGTCAGCTATCTGTTCCTGCACAGATGGCTGCAGTTGATTGGTCCGGCGCTCAGCCAATCAGAGGAGACCACGAGTTAAACGGCAGCGTCGCGCGCAGAGACAGTGGGCGGTGATGTAGCCCCGGCCCATTGAAAATAGTATCATTATTATATTATTAATATCAATAATCATTTCGGTATTTTGGACTTCTAATATCTATTTTATTTTTGTGAGATTTCGTCAAATTTTATATAAAAGTTTTTTTTGTAGCCCAATCAACGTTTAAAAAGCTTTATGTTCATAAACATGCGCTGTTCATATTGTAGCTAATTTATTACTGACCAATAAGTTCATTGGTCTGTATCAACCGATATGCAACTTTTAGATGCATGAAAAAATATCAAATAATATCATGTATATAATGTATAGTGTATATATAATATATAAGTCCGCATAAGTAAAGCACAAATGAGAGTGAAATTAAAACCAACAAACAACAAAAAAGCAAAACCGCGGCCCATACAATAGAAACAAACTCATGAAACAATATTGTGGATTTACTTCCGTAAGGCATGTGACGCTACTTCCGTTGTCAGGACGCGCTTTTTTTGGTCGTTATGCTTAACTGCAAAAATCACAGTTCGACTTTTTTGTGTTTGGCTTTTTATTAAGGACAAAATTATTATTTTTTAATTTAAGGATACTGTAAAAGTTGTATTAAGTATTTTCTTATCTGAATGCTAATGTTGCTGCACAATCATGTGAGTTGTCGCGATAACGGGAACCAAATTAGCTGGCTAACTGAACTAGTTCATGTTTTATCCATTTAAGGAACTGTTTTATCCAATAGGGAATATATCGAATGAGCGACATCGATAATGACAGATAAACATAATCCGTCACTGTCAGCTAACACTAGTCGGTAATTAAAATACAGTGTTTATTTACGGAACTAGCTATCTCGCTGTAGTAATAGTATTGTGTGTGAAGAAACAACAGTGTTTCTTTTTTAAAATGTGGACTCGTGGAGGCATCCGCAGTTCAGCGCTGGACAGGGCAAAGGCTCAGCTCTCTGGACAGAGAGTCACAAACAGCGGAGCTCTAAGGGAGGATAAGAGAGAAAACGTGGTCAGTGTAAGTAAGTCAGCCTCATAACTCCTCTCCTGCTGCTGTGGATGGTCTCATATGTATGCCAGGCTGCTAGGGTTTGGCATTTCCACGGTATGATAAACCTAGTCTTAAAAATATCACACAATTAAAACCCACACAAGCCAGTGGTGAAAAAATGATTGCTAAATAGTTGTACAAAAGTATTTTCACACATCCTTGTATAAATATCATAAACAAATATCCCCTAATTGTTCTTTCTTAGAAAGATGTTTGATTTAGAAAATATCCATCCATCTATCCATCCATCCATCCATCTTCTACCGCTTACTCCTTTTCAGGGTCACGGGGAACCTGGAGCCTATCCCAGGAAGCGTCGGGAACAAGGCGGGATACACCCTGGACAGTCCATCGCAGGGCACAAATGGGGGATTTAGAAGATATAATGAGAGTTATTTATCTGTAAAATCTGGTACGCTGTCTGTATTTATCGCATTGTCCTTATAAACAGAAAGAGAGAGCTGCTTTAAGGACAGGAGGCACGATGAGCCTCCCCCCCAAAAAAACCTAACTAGCATGACAGTGTGCATCACTGCTTAAACAAAAACTTAAGAACTTAAGAGCTGCTGCTGTACTCCTAAAGACTGTCCTGTGCTCTTATTCACTCGTATTTACAATATACTCCTACTGAACAACCCACTTTCAATACTATTTCACTTTACAGTATATTGTACTGTTGTAGGAGAGGAATGGTTTATAATCCCACTCTCTACTCCTTTTTTCCTCATGTGGTCACAGGGACCTCACCTCTGTTGCCTCTGGCTTTATTAGTGAACCAAATCTACATCTGGATCTCTATAAAGCTGCTTTGTGACAATATCTGTTAAAAGTGCTGTACAAATAAAATGGAATTGAATTAAATGAATTGTATAATGCGCTTCCTTTGTCAATAACTAAACCTTTCTTGTGTTCTCAGTACAGCTTTGGAAAAGTCCTGCAATCCAGACAGATGCCTGTGCACAGCTTAAGTGATCTCTCCTCAGACGCTGAAAGTGAAAAGAAAGATTATCATGCTCAATCTGATAAAACAGAGCCAGTAAAACAGTTTGGCATGGGTGGTGGAAGTAGATTTCTAAAGAAGAATGCTAACAGAGAGTCATCTCCTGCTGACACAAGCGAGGACAAGTTCATCCCTCAGCGTGGCTCACAGAGTGTGGCACTAAGCAGACTTGCGCTGATCGAAGACCGCTTCAGAAATCGTACAAACAGCAAGCTTGGCGTAGACACCGTTGCAGACCTCAAATCCAGTCTCTCTGTCCAGTCCAGCAGTGAGCTGAGTGCTGCCAACAGGAGCCATTTCCTTAAAAAGAAAGCATCCAGTCCTAATGGTCAGAAGGAGTCTGTGAGGCCACGTACAGATATTTGCATGGGCCCTACACACTCAGTGTCTCTTATGCAAAAAGGTGTGAGTGTGGACAGCGATGAAGAAGACGTGCGTAAACTCCTAGGAGAATCCTTCGAATCACCAGATGGAGTCGAAGAAATGAGATGGTCAGAGACGAGTCCTCAGCGGGCTGTTAAGGTAAAGTTACCTTTCCAGTGAATACTACAATTACGCTCATCTAGATAGATTGCAAAATGAACAAGCAATATATAAATTGTCAAAAGGTTTGTAGACACCTGAACAATCACACTCATATGTGCCTGTTGAACCGCTCATTGAAGATTTAGCCCCCTTTGATGTTATAACAACATCCAGTCTTCTGGGAAGACTGCTTGGCTGTGGGTATTCACTCATTTATCCACCAGAGTATTATTGAGGTCAGTCACTGATGTCATGTGTGGTGGCCTAGTGCACAGTCAGTGTTCCAATTCATCCTAAAGGTGTTCAGTGGG
>JAOUWY010000003.1:15881220-15891240 GCA_025728095.1 Prietella phreatophila
ATTCATCCTAAAGGTGTTCAGTGGGGTTGAGGTCAGAGAGGTCTGTGCAGGACAGTCACGTTCTTTCACAAGTTTTGGCAAACCATGTCTTCATGAACTTGCTTTGTGCACAGGGGCATTGTCATCCTGGAACATGTTACAGCATACAAAGACATTTAAGAAAAATACACATATGGGTGTGATGGTCAGGTGTCCACAGACTTTAGAAGGTTGCAAATATAGTGTATTTCCAACCTTCAACTGCCAGTTTGGGTGAGCCTGTGATTCTTGTTTTTGGCTGACAGGAGTAGAGACAAGCCGTCTCATGGTTTAACATGTTGTGCACTCTGAAATGTTTCTGTTCATCCCGGTTGTAAAGTGTGCTTATTTGAGTTACTGTACCCTTCCTATGAGCTCAAGCCAGTCTGGACCATTCTCAATTGACCTCTCTCATCAAAAAGGCTTTCCTGTCAGCAAAACTGCCTGGAAATATTGTTGGTTTTGTTTTTTTGCAACATTCTGTGTAAACTCTAGAGTCTGTTATACCGAAATACTCAAACCAGCCCGTCTGGCACCGACAACCATGCCACGCTTACTGTCACTGATCTCACATTTTCCCCATTCTAATGTTTGATATGAACATTAACTGAAGCTCTTGAACTTGCATCTGTATGATTTTATGACTGTTTATGAGTCAGATGGAAAAGGTTTTCAAAACAGCAAAAAAATTTAATATAGGATTTAATTTCATTACTTTATATTAGACACTGGGGTGCTTCATATACAGGTTTATTTTGAATTTTTTAAAATTTATTTTCACTTTATTGATAACACTCCTATATATTTTTTTCTTGTTATTTATCTGCTTGCTTTTTATATATATTTTTTCACGTTTTTCCATATACACAGACGTACAGGAAAAGTAGTAAAGAGGTTGAGGTGCCTGCTCCCGAGCATAAAGAAAATCAGCCAGTTCAGGCAGCATTTGCAGCAGAGCATTATAAGAGCCCCTCTCCATCACCACTGTCATCTCGTAAAATCTCCTCACCCATCAGGCCTTTCTCCCAGAGAGATGACCTCAACTCGTCAGTGTCCTCAGCGCCAGATCACAGTGAGATCAGGTCCTTAGAGGAGCTTTTCCCCATCACCTCTGATCATGATGACACGCAGAGTGAGAGAAGTGTACTATCTGATGGTAAGAAGCAAGATAAACACTCTCAGCATTAGTCAGTAACTACAGATGAGTGACAAATTATGCTCACAAATTTTACATTCCTCGAACCATTCTTGTGCTCTGTGGATGGAGTCATCCTGGAATGGACCACACTCTTCAGAATAGAAATGTTTCATCATAGGTGATCTGTCGTAAGAACTGAGGGGACAAGTAAATTGCCAGCAAAATAAATTAATGCCACCCAGAGCATAATAACCTTTAAATGATCACCTGTTTGTAGGTCAATCAAAATAAAACATCAAAATTGAATACTGTTTGACGTTGAATCAAATAAATTTCTCATTAATGGGCTAGTCCACCCAAAAATGGATCAGTTCCTTACCTTCATGTCGTTCCAGACTATCATTCAGTGTCGGAACATAAATGAAGACATTTTTAATGAAACCTGAAATCTCTGTCCCTCCGTTTAAAGTTCAATAACCAAAACTTTCAAGCTCCAAAAAGTTCACAAAGGCATCATAAAAGTAATCTGTGTGACTCCAGTGGTTTAATCCCAAATTTATGAAGCAAAACAAATGCTTTGTCGGCACAAAAAGACTCAAATTAAGTCTTTATTCGCAAAATATCTTCACTTAAGCACTTCCTGCGGACACTTTTTTTTCCGCTCTCGACAAAAAACGTCTGCGTTTGCGTCAACACAACGAGTATGCGTCATGGTTCTCTCGTGAACGTGCCTCAGAGATCTATGCTGAAGTAAAGATATTTTGTGAATAAAAACTTAATTTGAGGGGTTTTTTTGCACACACCTAGCATTCATATCGCTTCATAAGATTGGGATTAAACCACTGGAGTCACACGGATTACTTTTACGATGACTTTATGAACTTTTTGGAGTTTGAAAGTTTTGGTTACTTGAACTGTGAATAGAGGGACAGAAATCTCTCAGCTTTCATTAAAAATGTCTTCATTTGTGCTCCGAAGATGAACGAAAGCCTTATGGGTTTGGAACGACGTGAGGTTGAAAAATTGTTGACATTATTGGGTGAACTATCCCTTTAAGATGTGTTTATTGATCCGTTAGATGGAATATTAATCACCTGTAAACCTTTGAACCTGATTACTTTCACAGAATCCTTGTGTGCCTTCTCAGTGTGTATTTGCATCATGATACACAAATTTGAAAAGATTTATAAATGATTGAGATCTTTATATTTTATATGATATTTAGGGAGATGGAACCAAGTTCATTAGAAAATGTTGCAGTTCGGTACAAACAAAAAACACCCATGGGATTGGTCAGAATTCCTTCAGGAATTCTTCAGGAGAGATTAAAAAAAAAAAGTATTAAATCAGGTTTTAAAAACCTTACACCATTTAACATCATCAGTGTACATTCCGTTTTGCTGAGATGGAGATCATTTTTGGCTTGCAAAATAAACAAAACTGGCAGTTGTTTTTGATTGTTCATGTTTCCACACCTCTGCAGATTTCAAGTTAAATGTGATGACGCTGGATGATTTGGCTCGTGATACCCTTAATATAACTGGATTATCAAACGAAAAGGTAGACCCAAGATGATATAATAATATATTATTACTTATTCTGATATAACAATGTAACACGTTGTGTTTGGTCATACACAGTCTGATGCGAGTCCCCGGGAGCTCAGTGTGTTCTCAGCTGGAGAGATCCTGCACAAGCCTGCGGATGAACCAGTGTGGTACGAGAGTAAATTCGAGAGCAAGATCCAGACCGTAATGGCTCAGAGTGTGGATGACATCTCCGAGCATCTCTCTGGTGGAAGTGAACATTCCTTTGTTGCTTCTGAGCCTCAGTCTCTCTCAGCTAAATCAAACGGCGATGATGATTACACTCTCTCAGAACAGCCTTCCAAGTCCAAGAGCGTTCATTACAGTAGATCGAAGTCTAGTTTAAGCCACAGCAGAGGCTCTGACACCCCATCCTACTCCAGCGATGCCACACATACTCACACCAATCCACAGTGTCCCGGTGTGAGACGGCCCAAGAAGGATGCCACAGTGCCGACGCAAGCAGAGGGACTCGCTTATATGTGGTCTTCTGGTAAGTCTTTAGTTGTTCCTCTTAAGTGAATGTGCTACAGAAATAACTACAATCAGATGGACAAGAGAGTTCTAGCTTAACTTACAAGCACATTATTAGGTGACCAGTTGGTCAGTTATTAATAAAAAAATAAATAAAAAAATTAAATATCCACAATTTCCACTTATCCCAAATGTAGCCAGTCAGACATTTATATCAACTTTTTTTTTTAGGTACTGAAGCTAATAGGTTACTGATGATGATAAGGCTAATGAAGATAAGTAATGGAAGCTTATAGCCTGAAGTTTAACATCGTCCAGAGTTCACGAATGGTGGAATGATTCCATTCCATGTATTCATGGATTTAAGCCAGAAATTGCCAAATTTAAAAAGTGCAGTCCCTAATTCCTGAGAAAGTTTCTAGACCCAATACATAACAATCATATGAGTGAAGAAAAAAATTAACCCTTTGGGCGAATTGTAGTAAAATAATATAATGCCCAAAACAAAGACTGTTACTGTGAAGTTTTTTTTTTGTTTTTTTTTTTGCAATAACGGCACATCCCAAAGTGTGTTTTCCTCTTATACCACAGCAAGTTATAATTGCTAATCTTTTAAATTAAAGAATGATCAGTCTGAGTCCATTTATAGATACACTGAATATTGTAAATAGTCATGAGACATGTTAGTTCCTGTTATCACTTAGGTTGCAGCTGCTATAAACAGTTGCTCACGCACCAGCCTCTTGAAGTTAATAAGACAAAATGTAGCTTGTCATGTTACCAAGAAACTGGAAAGAACAAACTCCTGGCAGAATACTTCAGGAGACTTCTTCCATAAATATAAAATGAACATCTCCTTACAGAAAACGTCACTATATAAACTATTACCTGTTTTTATTTGTGAAATAACTGAGAAAAAGTTTGTTTATCTGTTTATTATTAGGCTTACATTAGTTGTGTGTGAGCCATAATCCCTGTGAATTAGTTGTTACTATAGAAAGAAGTGCATTGAGATACCAACTGTCAGAGCTGCTGTTATAGAAACCTAATCAATCAAACGTGTCAGATTTGATTATTTAAAAATGCTATATAGTGTGTATGGTATACAACCAGGGGATATATAAAATGAGTGGATATGTGACTGTTTCCTGAGCAGGTCAGGCTGTACTGGGCCCATCAGTAGGAATGTCCTACACGGATCCAACGCCTGTGGCGAGTCACATGATCAGCACTGAAGCTTTGGAAGGTAGGAGACCCCAAAAGCATGCTATCTTGTCATTTTCCATGATTCAGTTGCACAGCATTTCCTGTGACACACAGTTCTGTTACTCTGATATTTGAGGTTCATACTAACCAGACTAGTTTCAACCAGGAAGCTTTCAACCTCACAGTTTATGAACACAGCTGGAGGCTGAACATCTGTGGGCTCTCTTCTGTCCTGCAGCATTAATGGCGTACAGTCCTGCTGTGTTTGTTCTGAATGACATGCTGAGGCAGCAGCTCACACTGACCAGGAGCTTCATCCAGTCCAGCAGGCATTTACACCAAGCCATGCTGGAGTCCCTAGGGCCCACTGACTATAGATACACCACGCTGGAGGACACGAAGGAGGTAAAGATCTCTTAAGGTGACTTTTTTTTTTAATGAGTTCACTCTTGCCTGACATATCTAATTGATGCAGAGTGCAGACATTTAGTCCCTGCTAATTGGTTTCCAAATTTGTCATTAATCGACATGGGGCTGATGTGATTAGATATTTCGACATAATTTATGGCAATAGGTTTTCTGTCAGTATCGCTAAGCATATCACAGATATTTCAGGATATACATATTAAATGTGTTTAAGTTCAAATGCATTACTATGTTACTGGCAAACCTAAATATTAGGAGACATGAAAAGTCTTGTATTGTGAAAGAGGTCAAATATTTTTGCCATGTTACCATGTGCTAAATCTAATTACATTTGAGTGTGTTCCTAACTGCATCTCCCTCTCTTGAAGTTTATCCGTTGTAACAAGCCTCCCCAGCTGACCTTGGAGGATGCACTGGAGGAGGTGCTGCAAGAGATGAGGGACTATCACTATATTTGAAGTGCACATTTACAGAATTGTAGATGTAACAAGCTGCACAAGGAGCAGCTCTCATTCACATACTAAATGCTACTGTGTACTGCAAAATGCATGTTATTTTTGAAAGTGTTACTTCTGTGGGGTTTTCTATGGTTAAAGTATATTGTATAAATGAGGTAAATGGAAGTCTGGATAAGGGCATCTACCAGATACCATAAATGTAAGCAACGTTTACAAACAAGCATGATGATAGGAATGTTGTTCATTTAACCCGAACTGGAGGCTACTCGTGCAATCAGGGTGAGACTTCACAAGAATTATGTACCATAATTCTTGTGTAACATTTTATACACTGAATTGTTTGTTTATTAAAATATTTCTACATGAATTTGACTCCTCAATGTATTAATGTATAAAAAATAATATGGCAACTATAAATGAATCACTTGTAGATGTCATTAACAGACAAACTGTATGAAGGCATGATTAAAACATCTTTATTTCCTTGTGCTGGGTATTAAAGCTAAGCTAAATCCATTGGACTGCAATGACACCGATAATCATACTACACGTGAAATTTTGATTTGTTACAATGAAAACGGCCAAAGGCCAGATCAATTTTCCAAACAGAAGGGCAACATCAAATACTGGGGCTTTCTCATGTCTTAAAAAAAAAAAAAAAAGTATTCTGGAGAATTATTCTGTAGCTGGAGATTCCTGTGTGTCCCGACTCACTGAAAATAAAAGGACAAAAGATAAAATTAGCTTCAAATTAAAACCACTTGCATCAAGATATTTGTATTAATGAATTAATGAGTGTTTTATCTGTAATGAAACAGTTTTGTTATTAAAGAAACACAGCAGCATGGAAATCCACATTTACCAATACATCAGATTTATTGTTTAAACTTTCTAGTACATTTCTTGCTATTTTTGAAGGTCATTAACTTGATCAATAAAATGGAAATGTGATCTGCATTGGGACTCTGCGTTAGTGCAGAAGACAAGGCAATGTCTTAATTTGTCTTAAACTAACAGAATATTCATACTTTATATCCAAAACATTTTTTTGAATTTCCATTCTCTTTCAGGTCTGTTCATGGTGTTGTACATTGTTGTTTAACGCTGTACATATAGTCCAATTAATAACTAATATACTCCACTAAATATCCATCACAGGCTATTTTGTGGGTTGATATCTTACATAGTAAGACGTAACAAGGAACCAACAATGTGCAGCATCATTCCTCCTGTGTGTACTGAAACAGTGATGCTACCTTTCTCTCTGGCTTTCATCCGCGCAACAAAGTTGTAGCTTTTGTTTCTTCTGTAGTTGACATACGGGTCATCCAAGGGAATTCCGACACCTTTGAACTGATCCCACCTGTCCCGCACGTCGCCTCCCTTAATAGGATCTTGAATGCCCTGCTCTTTCACTCCGAGCCCTCCAGAGCCACTCCAACCTGCATACAAAAACAGACTTGTCTGATGCTGAATTTCTCACAGGTAAATTAAAAAAAAATAGTGTTGCTGTATCTGCTCTAGGTCATGGGTTCTCAAGCCTGTCCTGGAGGACACCCAGCACTGCACATTTTATATTTTGTCTCCCTTATGTGGCACAATCAATTCAGGTCTTGCAGTCTGTACTAATGAGCTGATGGGTGTGTTAGATGAGGGAGAAGTACAATATGTGCAGTGATGGGGTTCCTCCAGGACAGGTTTGAGAAGCACTGCTCTAGGTCACACAAACATCCAGTTCCTGGAAAGCTGTAGGTGTTAAAACCACAAAGCTACAGATTACTGAGCAATGCTTCACACAGAGACTTTCATTTCATACACAAACAGTCACTAGACGGGTTGCTGTAACTCTTACCCATTTTCATGAGCATCTGATGGCCCTTGTTCTCCTCTCCCAGCCTCTGATCTGTAGGTTGAGCCGGGGGTACAGAGCCCAACCCGGAGGTGGACCTGGGCAAACACACGCACACAATTCTAGCCGCTGTCTTTTTGTCTTAAATGTGTCTGGGTGGTTGCTGTGGACACTTACGGCGGCGTAGGGCTGCGGGACTTTGCAGATTGTCGTCGCCGGTCTGGTGAGCGCGATCTAGAGCGCGATCTGGAACGAGAGCGGCTTCTGGACCTTGACCTGGAGCGGCTCCTGCTTCTGAAAGGTGGAAATGCAAAAACACACAATACAGTGTTATAATGTGCTGCAACTTAGAGAGAGATATATTTTATAATTTTTTCATTAACTTATTGGTTGTCATGACACTGCATCAATTACCGGGGGGACAACAACACTACTGCTAGCTTGGTACTAAACCACTGAAAAGCTTGTGCAACACCCATGATGCGCATCGTGTTGTCTTCTCAGAAAGAAAAATGAGACTGTGATGTCATAATGCTAATAAACAATTTTCTATCTTGAATATAGAAAGAATATGAATATTGGTACAAGCAGAGCAGCAGTGCCAATGTGTAAAGTGTATACATAATGCAGTGGCATTACCTGGATCGGGATCTGGAGTAGGAGCGCGATCGCGAGCGGGATCTGGAAGACCTGGAGCGCGACGATTTGGAGGAGCGGGAGCTCGAGGGCGACGATGATCTGCCTCGACTACGGGAGCGGCTCCGTGAGTGACTGCCTCGTGCGCTGAGGAGTCAATAAAAATTTTTAATTATTCACATTAACATGGCTGCATTGGGGGAAAAAAAATGACGACATTGGGGAACGAATGAAGAAAGGCCTAACACTATAAACATTAAGACTTAAAAAACAACAAAAAAAAACAACAATCCACACCAGTGATTTCAACATGGATTTGATAACACCAATGCTTTAAATATCGGATCGATTTATATATTTTAGCTTAAAGTATAAAAAGGCAGACAGAGCTCCTCAACACATTTTGCCAGCTTCTGCAGTACTGACTCAGTACTGCACAAAAATGGACAAAATGGTTAAGCAGGGATACAGGTACTCTTAACATTAATTTTTTTTTAATTCACAACTATCGTTTATTACAGCACGTACAAACAAAGAATCCACTAAAGCACCAATGGCATAAAAGTCATACAGATGCTCACCTGTTGCGTTTCTCTTGTTCCTTTTTTCTTCTTGCTCTCATCTTGGCTCTGAAGAACTCATACAGGCCGTTCTGCTCCCAGCCCTCACTGGAAATGACAAACAGCAAGTGTTTCATACACTGTAGTAAACAACAGCATAAAAACAGATTTACTATGTTGTAAAGTGTAGCTGGTGTAGCCAGAGGCAACATACAATACGTCAGGAACACAACAAACAAATGGTAAAGGGCTGTGAAAGTATGGCTTAAACGTTGTGAACATTAAGCTGCTCAAATTGTTATACTCGCAAACAGCAGTCTCTCAAGCTTCTGTTCTTTTTTTTTTTTTTTTACACACGTACGCTAGTGTAGGCGATCGACGTGCATTACAAGAGTCAGTACAGTGCAGTAAAGCAGGTCTTCTGGTGTGAAGGGCGACCATGAAGAAGAATGCTTGGGCAATCTCTCGCCATATGCAAATCCTTATACACTTTAAGGCTAGAATTATACAAATGCGTGTATTTTCTAACCTGCACTTGTTTCAGCCACCTTGTGGAACAACTAAATAGTGCAAAAGAATTAAATATGCATGTGCGACCTGCGCTTAAAAAAAATCTAGCAGGACGCAGGTACTCTGCTGATGATGACATTTGCATCACGCTTCAGGCTGTATACGTGTTCACACAGGTCAAATCATTATACTGCAAAGAGAAAATATACGCGTGTGCTACTGCTAACTATTAGACTGAAAGACTGATGTTATGCCAAGTACTGGAAAACAGTGAGGAGTGAGAATGTGAGAGAATTGTTACTGAAATTCAGATTTTCAGTTTTAAACAAGATAACCATCTCAGTTTCAAGTTTTATGTAAAATGTGTCAGGCAGCAATGGCTTTGAAAAATAAATTGTACTTCTAAATGTAGTGTTACTAGGAATCGTTAATGGAAACTTTTTAGTCTTGTTCGAGGAAATATGTAGAGAGAGTGAAGTACATTTACTGTGTACATTTCTGTGCTATTCTCAAATCACTCATATCTCAGATCACGTGCACTACAGTTTCTTCATGCAAAGTCCATAAAGGTCCTACAGACTCTTTACTGAATCCTTGACTAGTAGCACAAAGTGTTATATTAGGCTTGAAATAACTATTACAATTTAATTTACAAGCAGGACAGAAACCAGGAGGAACAGAAGTACAATTAAACAAATTATAATTTATTTTAAAAAAATTATTATAATAATAATAAAAACGTATGCGTGCGTGAATGAGAGAGAGAAGGAGGTGGTGACCTGTTCCTGGGTCTGTCATGGGAAGGTGGACTGTAAAAGGCCTCCACAGCAGCCAGCAGACGTTCACTGGGAGGCATGGGAGGAGGCAGGCGGATGTCTTTGGGATCCAGAGCCTTGTAGTCATGATCTTCCAGCTGGGAAGAAAAATATCATTACAGGTAAGTTGCAACAGAAAGACAATTTAAAACAACAACAACAACAAAAAACAACCTGTATTACTTTCTACTATATTACTTTGATGGTTAAGCTCATAGATCTAGGCCAGTTCTGCACGCTTACTTTCACAAGAGGGGCCATGAGGCCTGCGGGCAGGTCGAAGTAGGGAACGTTGGGCACCAGACTGGGGTCGTCCTGGTTCACATGTGAGGGATTCTGGCCTT
>JAOUWY010000003.1:15891858-15902273 GCA_025728095.1 Prietella phreatophila
TTTATCAAAAATTGTTCCATGACAAGAGAAAAAAAATCTTTTAGATTTTTATTAATCTTTAATTTGTTCAGTTGGTTCAGTGCAGTTAGCTGTGTGCATAAAAGCTGACAGTGAAACAGTAAACTAAATCAGGGACTTCTGTTGGATTTAAACTGAGAGAAAATGTTCACCAACTGGTCTAAGCTGATTAATATTTATGGCACAAACAGCATTCGAAAATTAAAAGTAACAGTGGGCAAAATGAAAAACAAAATAGATCCAGAAACTTGTAGTCATTATAATATACATTGTGTATCACAATATTTCACTTTGCTGCAGTAGTAGTTATAAAAGACATCACATTCTATATTTTACAACCATTAGTCATGACAGCAATAATATATACGTTCAGTATTCTTTTTGATATAAGAAAGGACTCACAGGTTGCTGAGGGTTCCATGATGGCATTCCATGCTGGGGATCGAACCAGCCAGGCTTTGACGATGAAATATCAGAGGAGGCAGAAGGATTGGAGTCAGGTGGTCTCGTCTGAGAACCATCATAATCACCCGGAGGTGGGCCCGTCATTGGAGGCTTCACATCTGCTGATAAAATCACCAGAAAAAGTCAATACCATCCTGGTTCCAGAACATTTCAGGTGGCATGAGAAGTCCAAGAATGATTTTTTTCTATTAATGCAAGACTATTTAGGTGCTGCATAATCAACAATGGCAATACTGACACATCACTGGTTAAAGAGACAGACTTCCATTACTACCGTTCAGCAGAGGTTCTTTGTCTCACATGAAATTTGTGGGATTTCTGCTGCAATACGTATTTCAGTTCTCTAAACTCTGTAGCAGGATTTACTCACCGGGCTGAGCAGTCAGACAGGACTGGTTCCCTGCTTTAATCTCAGGCTCTGATGGTGCTAACTGGCCTACAGCAGCAGCTGCGGCTGCCACAGCAACACTCTGCTGCTGCTTCAGGTTGGCCACAAACTCTTCGTGCTGAGTCTTAAGCACCTGGATCTGCTGCTGAAAGGCCAACTGCACCGGCTGCACCACAGCAGCATACTCCGTAATCAGAGATGCCTAAGACAGACATGGGACATTCAGCTTCATTAACAAAAATGCTGTCAACTTCTAGGAACCTGATTTAAAATTGATGCATTTTTTGGTGATCACAAACACCAAAAGTGGAAAAATGGATCAGGAAATGTCTTCAAATGTTACTGTGGATTGTACTTTACACTCAAAGTGGAAAAAGAACTAGCTAACTCTAAATACAGTGGGGGGGGAAATAATATTGACGCATGAACATTTTTTTCAGTAAATATATTTCTGATGAGATATGACATTTTCACCAAACATCAGTATTAACTCAAGAAATCTGGAAATATAAAGAATTCACAACACCAAAGTCCATAAATAAAAGTTATGTGTAATAATATGGAATGACACAGGAAAAAGTATTGAACACGCCAAGAAAAAGCGGTTCTCCAAAGCAAGATGAGGCAAGGATCCAAATGAAATCCATAAGTAATTATACCCCCCATCTGTGCAAATTAATATCAGCTGGGTTAGTAAACTGATGGTCTATAAAAAGGCTTTTTGTTACCAAGGTGTCACACAAGAAACATCTCATGATGGGTAAAAGCAAAGAGCTCTCTCAAGACCTTCACAATCTTATTGTTGCGAAACATATTGATGGAATCAATACAGACGTATTTCAGAACTTTAAACTCTCTCTGGTTCAGTACACAACCACAATCATGGGACAGATGAAAGTCAATTTTACCTTTAGACATCTTTAGGCAGACTGACTGTTTTTAATCACTGCATTTGTTAATCTGCTTCCTCACATAACATTCTCTTTTCAGAAAGCATATTCTATGAGTGTACCTGATACTGTCCCAAGCCCAGGGCCGGACTCTGGAGCTGCTGGATGGTGACCTCGTCGAAGTAACCGTTCTTCTCCCATAGCTGAAGCAACTGAGAACAGCAAAGACAGAGTATGTGAACACACAGATTGCACTTTGTAGTCTGGAAAACATGAAAAGAGAACTGGTGGTTCTCTAGATCACTATAATATAATATACACACACTATCTCTTTCCCTCTCTCTCTCATTCATTCATATACATACATACACATATATAGTTCTTTTAAAGTTATTTTTTAAACAAAAAAAAAAACAAACAAACAAAAAAAAAACCTGAGTTTGCCCTGCCCCATGCGATTAATCGAAAAGATCATTGGCCAAATAATCGATAATGAAAATAACTGTTAGTTGCAGCCCTAAATAAAATATAGTCTAATAGTACATAAAAAGGTTAAAGCATTACACAGAACATGCAACACACTGCATCATACCCGTGTGATTTTCTGCTGCTTGTCTTCCTCCACTGCCAGGAAGCTGGTGCAGTAGATGGGCACAACAACCTTCTGCAGGGCTGCCAAAAGATCCCTTTGGTTCTTCCTCTGACTGAGAGACCACAACACCACAAGTCAGTATATTCAACAGACCAAACACACTGCAACATTACAGTGTACTATTATAATCATTACAGGAAAACAATGCAGTGCTAATTGTTATTTTTAAACATGCCGTTATGATATAGATGCTCTTACCAGTGGTGCAGGACATCGTTTATGAGATAGATGAGGTGTAGGCGGAGCTCAAAGTGCGCTGTATCTGCTGTGATGCGGTTGCGTAGGTGTGCCGTCATCAGTTCACAGTGTTGTGGGGACTTGGCATTGTTGAACATCCAGTTCTTTCCAGCCTTGATAGAGAAGTAATAAACAACTTATTATACAACAGTTCGTTCCAGACCACTAATTTGATTGGTCGAGCAGCGTTCCAAGAATGCTTATATTTACTATAACTGCACTGGGAAATTCGCCACATCAAATTCCACTTTCTGGGTTAGAAATGGTTTATTCAATAGTGTTATCAACATCATCAGCGGATTTGGTAAATGATATAATCGCGAACATAACTTTTGACTGAAAATACAAAAGCCTGTCAGATGAGACTAAAAAGGAACAAGGCACGGCAATTTCACCCGAAGCACGTTTAACAGGAATGTACAAATCAGTGAGTGTGGTCTCTTCGGGATCTATTTCCGCTACTGAAACAAAAATAAAACAGAACATTTGGTAATATTGTGTCTGAAATGTCACTCAATGTTAATTTCTTGTTTATAGACCTGTTGTATAAAAAGCAGTATGGCATTTGTAATCGTGCTGTTATACTCAATATTGGCACAGCTGTTATTACCTACGGCCAAATCACAGCCATGTCGATATTCAATATAACTGCACACTTAAAAGCCATTTCACTAATGCCATGTTAGGCTGCAGTAACACTAGTGAAGTGTTTTGTGCCAATCTAAAAAGACACGATCATCTGTCTACATTTGATTAAAAACACGAATTATAATTATAACCATTATAACGCTTTAATTATAAAGGCTAAGTGTTTGAAAAGCACTCGTCGTCATTTGGCACTTACGGAAATAGCATCCTTGGTGCATGTGTCGATAATCGGCTGAAGCAAGCTGTCAAACTCTGCCATGTCCTGCTGCGTTTCCACCAACAGTTTCTGCATCTGCTGCTCCATAGCAAGCACGACGGCTGCATTTACCTGCTCCTGAAGAAACCGAAAATTATAATCTGTTAGAAGCACAGAGGCAGATCCCTGTGCATCAATATTATGGCCTAATTTCAAGATGCCTTTCATAATTTGAGATCATGGATAAGAAATGTCAAATCAATCGAAATAACTACAAGAAAACGTCACTACAAGTATAGGTAAATAAAACAATATGCAGGATCACACAAATTGTTAAGCTGAACTAAACGGTGTCAGTCACAACATAGTAGGTGACGTTCTGTGCCTGCCAGTCACAGTAAATTAGAAGTGGCCTCTGTGTCTGTCAGACACAGCGAAGAAGGCTGAGTCTCTCTTCCTGTCAGTCACAGTGAAGGAAGTTAGTCTCTGTGCCTGTCAGACACAGCAAAGAAGGCTGAGTCTCTGTGCCTGCCAGTGAAAGTGAAGGAGGTGAAGGAGGCTGAGTCTCTGTGAACTTTCAGTCAATTGTAGGAGGTGTGGTCTCAATCCCCGTCCTTCATGGGGAATGGAGTCTCTGTGCTGGTCAGTCACAACAAAGGAGGCTGGGTATCTATGCCAATAAGCCACGGTGTAGGAGGTGGGTCTCTGTGCCTGCCAGTCAACGTGAAAAAGGCAAGGCTGTGCCTTTCTCAGTGAAAAACACCTTATATCTAACACGTACTTTGATTAAGACCTACTGTTTGTACAATATGAAGTCATAATGTATCATGTCATAGTTGTACTGAATGTATTTGTCATATATCCTGATGGTTGATATCACATCAAGATCATATCATATCAGAAGGGGACATGTACGTCATCAACGGCAATAAACGCAAACAGGCAGTTGCAAAACTGACCACTTGCTTTGTTGTAAAGGTGAAGAAGAGTTACCTGTCGGAGGCTGTGCAGATGCTGCTCCTGCTGCTGCAGGTTCCACTGACTCTGCTGTATGAGCTCCTCTACTGAAGGAGTGCTAGGGGGGATAGGAGGAGGAGGAAGCATCGTCATCGGGGGCGGTACATCAGGAGCTTCTTTACCCGGTGGCTTACAAAGCACTGCAATTCAAAACACCATCAATGATTATTATAATCAATAAAAATAAATGACAAACATCTGAAGATCACTGTCAAAAAAGCTAAAAGTAATTGAAAGTAATTGAATGCAAAGGCTCCCTTAAAAAGATAGAGCACATCCAAGATTATGAACTAGGACACACGCTGGAAGAAGGAAAATGACTTTGTTGAATGTACATAGTCAAGCAAAGCCATTCAGTCGGGATAATAACATGCATTCTTATTCAGACATGCTGCTGTGTTTTTCACCATGTAAAAATTGCCCATGAAAACAGAACAAACTGTACAGGTGAAAAATAAATCAGCTGTGGATAACATGGGACTCTAAGTCATACAATTCAACTGAACTATACAAAAGTAAATGAGTTAAGTAGTAAAAAGAGAAAATTAATGCTGACTGTTTAGTCGGTTTTGTGTCCAAATGAAAATGAATTTTAGAAACAGGACAACAGACTGGCCCTTTCCATAACCTTGGACAAAACATAAGACAAAATGTCTGATAAAGCTTAGTATGAAAGGAAAGTCAGAAGCATCAAGCACTGATGATGCAAAAACACCAAATTGCTTCAAATCACCAATCTAGTAAATACCTTCCATTTTATATTCATCATCATGAGTGGTTGGATCTATGAGGAAAGAATAGGGTCACACATGTGTACTTGTACAACTTTAATAACAAAGCTACACTGGTAAAAAGCAGCATCAAACTCACACACACACACCTGGGGTCTCATTTATCAACCGTGCGTACACGTAGTTTTGTGTGTAATCCCTGCATATGCATGTTTCTATGAATAGAATGTGATTCATCAAGTTTTGCTTAAGCATGAGGAGGTGTACATATTTCCACGCACTCCTCACCAGGCATATGAAAAGCAAAAGTGTGATAGCAGCTAAACTGATTATGAGGAACTTCCATTCCACCTGCTGACAATCATATCAGCATAACTGAGAACGTAACTACCGATTTCAGTGTTCACTAACTGAGCAGACAGGAGACAGACCAAGTTTAAAGTAAACTCGTGTAAACAGCACATCTAAAGATTATTTGGGATTATGCCTCGTTTGAAGATTTGGCTCATGCGCCTTTGTGGAGGGAAGAACGTGTTTTTAGGCACCATTGGAAGTTCTATGCGGAGAGTGGATCAGTCCAGTTCTTTGCCCAGTGCAATTTTAGTTTATCTAATGCTAGGGCTTTTAGCCACAGGCACATTTCAAGAGAAACTGAAGACCAACTATGAGTCGAACAATGACATGTCTTACCTTCATTCTAGCACTCATGCTACATTTCCAAAACCGGCAACGGAAAAGAAAAATATTTACACATCACTGCAGTTTCTAAATGTCACTGGGACAAGAGAGTGCACATTAAATCTTTATTAGATCGTATTTATTTATTTTATTAATTTATTATACAAGCAGCTCGTAAAAGTGCCAAATAAACCATTTCTATTTTACTTTATGCAACGGTATCTCTACTTCATTGTTGCGGAAGTTCACATAGACCTTTTAACATGCTCCATGTCATCCCCTACAAGCAATGCCACGAGCCAATTACTTGACTTTTCAAAGGGAAGTTGTTCATCATATATGCTGATTTAGGGGGCGTATCTTTATGCAAATGAGAGTGGCAGTAAATGAAAGGGCAACAGGTGTACCTTTGTGGTGCTTACATGCAAATTTCATCCTTGTGCTATGCATGATTTAATAAATGAGACCCCATGTCAGATTGTTTTCTACTCAGCCTTACTACGGCAAAAAATACAAAAAGGAGACTACTTCAGTATACATACGCTGCTGCTGCTCAATCGCAAGCTTGTACTTGTAGTAACCAAAATACTCCCCTCCAAAGAGAAAAGAGAATTTTGGATTATCCTTCTGTTTCTCCATGGTCATCTTTTCAAACTCGGGTCCGTTGCGGGCCACGAACTGGGCCAGTTTGTCGATGACATTGCGAAGCTCTTGGTCTGTGAGGACACAAAGAAAGAAAGTACAGTGCTGGAAATCATGATTCACTCTCATCATATTTAATACTTCATTCCCATTGTTACAGGTGACGCAAAAAGAATGGATTCAATACAAACTGCAGTAAATAAAAAAAATTAAATCAAATAAAAAAAAAAACAAGTCATACATACCACACCCCTGCCGAATCTAAACACACGTGACAGTAGCTGATGAACTAGTTAAATAATAGCGTAGAGCTTAACAAAAGCCTTTTTTTCAGCAGCGGAAGGTTTCTCAACACTGCCTTTACCCACACCTGTCCATTTTAACTAGGACGATACCCAGGATGGCGTGTGTTTTTGGATTGATGCTGTATATTTTGAGGTCAATTGTCAGTGGTGTTGATGGTTAAAGAAAGCCACAGGGTCATCACTGAGACCCATCTTACACGTCTGTGTTGTGATAGGCTGACAGCTTAAGGGTTATTTAAATAATACATTACTTTATCAAACATTATTTATCACTCTGAGTGATTAAAAACCCATGACCGTGTATACATACCAAATCCCAGTCTAGATCAGTCGGAGGCAGCAACATTCCTGTATTAAACAAGCCGACCCTCGTCCAAATAAATAAACTCCACCCACCTATTCTCAACCAAGCAATGGCTGGAAAAGTGAAGTGTGCACAGGCAAAAACACACCGAAGAACCACGTTTGCTGGTAACAAGCTGCAACTGTAGAGCAAGACACGCCCCCATGGGCGGGACATAACAATCTAGACAGCATTTAATTGGATAAACGCACGACTAGTACAGGATGAGTCATTTAAAAAAAATAAATAAATAAAATGAACTATAACATTAAAACCTAAAGAATATCACTGGTCACAATTTTTGTTGGTATTTTAATTCAGATACACTATCGTCTAGGTGTCCAGAACACGAAGAGACACTCACAAAAAGTTCTGCACCACCAGTTTTAATTTCAGAGGCATTTTATATAAATTTACAGGTCTTAAATCTGCACTGAGGGACATGAGTTCACTGTTAAGGTTCAGATGTCTACAACACCGACTCTCAGTAATAGGTTTTCAATAAAAAAAAAAAAGAATTCTTTCTCTGCTCCAATTCAGACGTTTACATGTATTAATATTAATTACGCGGCTCTGTTCAGTACAATAATAAGAGCTGATGGTGGAAAAGTGCGCTCTTGCTTGTAACACGAGTACTAAGGTATTGGCTAAGCTAATGCTAACCGTTAGAAAAGCGCAGTCCATTCAAATAATTAAGACTGTAACAAACACGTATTTTATCCGTGTAGCTTTTATCGCTACTTGTTTACTATTTTTTCTGTTTATAGTGTAATTCGGGAATGTGTTGAATAAATAACTTGTAACCATCACAACCAACACTGTTGTTATTACGCAGCGCGAAATACAGAATGGCTTGGCTAAGTGTTAGCTAAGTGTTAGCTAACGTGATACTGGAGCTAACAGTTAGCTAAGTCCATTTAGCTGTTTCAGCGATTACCTTCTGGAGGCGTGGAAATATCCATAATCTTCAAAGCCGGTTGTTGTCCAGCGTAACTACTGTTCTGTGATAATTACTTATAAGAAAAAAATGCTCTTTGCCAGAGCTGGCTAAGATTTCATTTTTTTGCATGAATTACACCCGAATGTAACGGAAGCAGAAACATCTGCTTCCTTCAGCGCTCAATCTCCTTCCTCGCTTCTAAAATAAAACATGCTGTATATCGCCAACTAGCGCACAGAGGTACAATTTACACAAGTTCTCTTCTCTTCTTTTCTCTTCTCTTCTCTTCTCTTCTCTTCTTTTTTCTTCATCTCTTCTTCTTTTCTTGTCTTCTATTCTCTTCTCTTCTTTTTTTCTTCATCTCTTCTCTTCTTCTTTTCTTCTCTTCTGTTTTCTTCTCTTCTTCTCTTCGTTTGTTCCATTCTCTTCTCTATTACAAAAGGTGCAAACATTCACTGATGATCAAGAAGGTAACACGGTACATTAAGAGCCAGGGGGTGTAAACGTTTGTGCAGAATGATCGTTGTAAATTTGTACTATTTTGTCTTCTTGGCAACATGTAAATATCTTATATAGCTTCTGAAGCGCAGTACTAAATGAAAAAAATAAGATCTTTAAACAAAATTATAACAATTTACACCGATCATCCTCTTAAACTATGTTGTTGTGTCTTGTGGACTATATGTAACTATATGTTATTTATTTATTTATTTATTTATTTATTTATTTATTCATTCATATTGTCATGCTTTCCCTTCACAGTAAGCGATGTAGCACCCAGCATGCTCGGAAACCCGAAGAGCTAGCTTGAAACGCAACGTCAAAGCGCGAGCTTAAAGCGAGCACGCGCTTCTGGGTTTTCAGTGACCTTGACTTTGTTTACGTTTGACATGGGCATCTGTGAGGACTTCTGTCCTATTTCTGCCCCTGTATTTAAATTGGTTGTTTCTTGTATAAATAACTTCATTGTTCTCAGCTGTCTTGTGTTTCACCCCTGATTACTTTTGTTATTTAAACCCCTTGTGTATCTATGTATGTCAAGAAGTATTGAGTGTTATCACTGTACCAAGAGTTTGTACCCTGTTCCTCGGTTTGTTTCATAGTCTTTGATCTTGTTTCTCGTTACGTGCTTTTGCCGTGCCTGTTTAATGCCTGTTTGCAGATTACCTGACCCATTGTCTGTTTCTGACCATGCTTTTGTTTCACAATTTGGATTTGTCTGCCTGCCTCTCTTTAATAAAGCTCTTATCTGCAATTGTATCCGTCCTAACTGCATTACATTCAATTATGTTATACATATACTAAATAAAAAAATTAATGCAATTTTAATGATTCCTCTTGGTTTTTTTCTCAATTATTAACATTTTGCAGATTCTGTAAGGGGTATGTAAATTTATGAGCACAATTATATCACATAAAAAGGGCTCACATTTTGGTCAAAGGCAAGACTTAAAGGCAATTTCTGCCTTTTTTTGCCAGATACATCAGTAAGATAAAAAAAATCATATATGATATGAAATATATGTTTGTACACAAACAATGTTTTGTGGTTTTGTCACTGTATGTAATCTACAACTCTCATCCATTGCCCCTCCCCCAACACTGATCTCCCCCAACACAGATCTTGAGAAGTGCAAACCTTTACTCCACCCTGCTTACAAAGAGACATATTTTCAAATAAGAACAACACCATGGATCACTAAATAGCCTTCCTCTGCATGTCTTCCATGTTTACATTGCACTTGTGCACTTTTTCTTGCACATGTATTTATTTTGGGGGGTTTTCTTCACTATTTGTAATTTATGTTTTTGTCTTTCCTTATATCCTGTTTAAATTAGATCAGAGGTTGTTGGGAGGATTCTCAAAGTAAGAATCTCATTGTACTGTGTACAAGACGGTTTCCTGTATATGACAATAAACTCTTGAATGTTGACTCAAAACTTTCAATATTGCGTAATGATATTTGAAATATAGAATAATTTTTTCACCCAATGTAGGCCCAGTTTCCTGGTTCATTTTAATTTAACATTGTGTCATGTGTTTTTCTTCACTCATCCAGAAGAAAAGAGGACTCAAAAAACTGGCACCAGTCCCCAAATCCACAACCTCTTCCCCCTGTCCTGCCTGACCTCTAATTATGTCATGCAAGATAGCTCTATTGAAAAACTACCTCAATCAAACCCAATCCGATGACCGTAAAACTCAGCATGGTTACAGCTTCGCGTTCTCAAAATGGACAACGTTAAACACCATAACAGGCTGAA
>JAOUWY010000003.1:15910768-15921679 GCA_025728095.1 Prietella phreatophila
TATGCAATAAAGCAAGGTGCGTATATAATGTAATAATAAGGTGTATATGTATAATAGTAAACAATTATTGCATAAAAGAATATCATATATATTCTAGGTAGAGTGATGAAATGGAAGGTAGTTCTACGCCCACACAGCTCCAGGATCCCACGTTCAATTCACATGTTCTCTCTGTGTCCCTCCGGATTCTCCAATGTTCTCTGATCTCCCAAGAACATGTCTGTAAGTGAATTAGCTAAAATAAATTTCTCTAGGTGTGAATGTGTCTTTGCATGGTGCCCTGCAATGGACTGGCGTCCCATCCAGGGTGTATTATCAGCTCATGCCTAGTGTTACTGGGATAAACTCCAGGTCCACCATGACTCTGACCAGGATAAAGCAGGTAATGAAAGTGAGTGAGTATATAATAAATATTCTTTGGCAATGGTTTTAGTTTATATGATAATTGATTTTATTTTAATACATTTTCACTAGATTGATATACCTAGTAATATTCTTACCTAGTTTACTTTCACTCCACGTGTGCAGGTTGGTAAATCAACTCTCAAAAGGCTTTTATTTATCTAAATCATGTTCTCATTGCAATCACATTGCACAAGAGGGTTTACATCTTGCAAACTATCTTAAATCGTTTGTTTCAATCTGAGAGTCTGAACTCAAGTTAGACTGCTGTTTTGTCGAACGTACCAGGCTTTGAGTGGAATGGACAAAATACTGAATACAGTTCATCCAATAAATGAATCGTTAACTATTCTCTGCCTGTGGTCCAAACTGCTGGATGTACAACAAATTAACAGGAGTCCAAAAGTATGTGCCTTGTTACACCCATGAGGAACTAACCATGAAAAGCAGGCAGCTCTGAGTTGTCTCTCGGAGACACAGTGCCATAAGAGTGCACGATGTTATCTTGCTTTCCTGCATCCCCTGGACTTTCCACAGTAACTTCAGGAGGTACAGCATTGACTCCTGGATTGAGCAAGGGCACGGGGTCCTTTGTGAAGCCCAGGATCACATCAATGCTGTGGACATGGGTCCCAACAGACGCCACCGCTCCTTTTACCATCTCGTGGAAGTTCCCTGGCGAGGGGCAGCTGTCATCCACCATGTTAATAGCATCTAATGATAAATGCATCCGAATGCTGGGTCAGTCCAGGAGGAAAAACAAACTTGTGGAAGCTGGTCGAACTTGGATTTATCCTCTGAAATGTCTACTTTGGCATGGGAAAAACAAAGAAAATGAGAAAAAAAATCATTAATGATATATGATAGCTGAGACATAAATTTTCTGTAAAAAAAAAAAAAGACTATTCAAAACTGTACAATCTCTGTGTTAGTATGACTAGGCTGTGAAACATGATTCATAAAAATCGTCTATAATTTAAATGAACGGTGTGCCTGCTTTATTTATCTTTTAAAATAACAAGCAAAATTAAAATATATAGGTATAAGGTATATAGGTATAAAATATAGGTATATAGGTTGTAAAACAAATATTAATAATAATAAATATTTTATGTATGTATGTATATATACAGAGAGAGAGAGAGAGAGAGAGAGAGTATTTTCTGAAGGTATTAGAAGGCTATGTCCCAAACCGCGTCCTACACTACTAAATAGCCTGTCTAGAAGTAGTCTAAAAAATAAAGGCGTATACATTTGAATAGCCTACTATTAAGCCCCCTTGTATGCCGTTTGAGAAGCAGCCGAAATGTATCGCATTACCTGAGGCGGGAGGCTCCCGGCGCGCGCGCGCGCAGTTATCTTTAGCAAATGTTCACCTGTTTCAGTCAGAAGGCTGAAGACTGGAGCTCACAAGAAAATGCACCTGGGCGTTTAAGCAACCATTTAACCTTACATTCACTTTTTTTGTCACGTTCAGAAGTTAAAATCCACTCTTCTCCGTTTCCCCTCCGGTGAAAAGCCGTGCTCTGTAAAGATAATCTCACGCGCACACTGATACTCGAACGACGTCCCGAGCAATGCCGTAAAATACCGAAAAGTACACTTTCTGTATTTCCAGTGCGACCATTTTCACGCAAGTACTATAATAAATACCTCATAACACTGTCAAACAAGTCTCTTCCTGAACTAGCTAGCGAACCAACATTAAAGTCTGTAATAGATGAGTAAACCAAGTGGAACGTTAACAACTAACATCGGCTAGCTACCTATTTTGCGATCGCTTTTCTACTGGTCAGTAATAATGCTTTCATGAGCACTAAACGTTGACCAATCACAGATAAAAACTTTCTTCACGAGCGTTCTACGCTGACCAATTTCAGCGAATCAGATTGAAGAAGGGCTTTGCGTGGGCGTGGTTTAGAGCGTCTCAGAAGGATGTTATCACTCCAGTAACTCCAGTGCAAAAATTAACAAGTGGGTGTTCAAGCCGTGTGTTATTCACGCAGAACAATAAGAATAAACCATTCCAAAGAGTATATAAAGCATCCCAGGGACAATAGGCGCACATTAAGTAGGCTCTCTTCCCTTGTTAGAATGACTGACAGTCAGTTTATGGTTGAATAAATACTTAAAACATGCCTGTGCTCACAAAACCAAAGGAAGACCAAACTAATGAAGCTACATAATAGACTTTATTTTACATTTTCAGAGACAAATGACAGTGACATATTTTGCAAATCCTTTAATTGTAAGAACTTTCTACTCACCAGAACCATGTATTCTTACTGAA
This sequence comes from Prietella phreatophila, assembly GCA_025728095.1. Lineage (NCBI taxonomy): Eukaryota > Metazoa > Chordata > Actinopteri > Siluriformes > Ictaluridae > Prietella > Prietella phreatophila. Next base: position 15,913,461 of record JAOUWY010000003.1, read on the forward strand.
TTAAATAAATGAAACAAACTAACAGGCATAAAACCACAGCCACAACCACATCTATCAACACAGTCTATTTAGTGACGATTAATTCACAATGTGGCACACAAGAAAATGAAACAATTTGGACTAACAATTCTTGTCATGCAAAAAAAAAAAGAAAGAAAGAAAAGAAAAAAGAAAGAAAGAAAGAAAAGAAGACGAAGCGAGCGAGAGAGAAGATTTTGCAGCAGTGTGCATGTGAAGAGATGCACAAATGAACACAATTAATATTACACCTTAGTGGCCATCATGGAGACTGTGTTAAGCGATTCACGATTATTAAAGCGATTAAATCAATCTTGCTGCTCTCTGACAAACTGAACAACTTATTTTAATCCAACTTGACTAACTGTTTAATTGGCAGTTTAATAATTAGCAATAATCCAGAGATGAGATCGCACATTTCTTTACTGTAATATGAACTTATATTAAAGTCATACTAACCATGCACTGTTTTTATTTTTTTGTTGTTATTAGCAAATGCTGCGTATCTGAGATCATGTTAAATGTAGCCCATGTGACCACTCCTCTGCTTCAGATCATTGAGATTGAACAAGCTAAAATGCCTCTAGATGAGAATAGATAAACCAAATGTAGACCCGTTGTATGTGGTTGTTATGTGGTGTTCCTAATATGAAAGACACAGACCAATATTACAGTTAGGAGATATTATATTACAGTTAGTTGCTTGTATAATGCAGCATCTAGTGAAGAATGATGGGAAGTGACATCTCACATCCATGGTGGTCATGCCCAGTATAAGAAAGCACACTTTTTCTTTTATCAACATACATCAAACTCAGTATGTTTCAAGTTTTCAACTAAACAACATGGTATGTCTTTCGTCATACGTTGTTTCTCATTCCTTGTTATTCAAGTACTCATATCGGAGTGTGCAGCCTTAATTTCTAGGAATGCATGCTCGATATGAGAGGATCTGTTGACCGATCCACTTCACGTGTAATAAGTCACTCAAACACAGACGAGACAGGCAATCAATCTATCAAGTTAATATATTTCCCCATGTTCTTGGCTTGTTTCCTCATTATTTTAATTGAGTTGAAATTAGCCAAGGTGCTGCACAGCTATCAAGCAGCTTAAGTTTTATCAGATGACAGAGTAAGTACCCCTGATCCTATTAGTGGCAAAGCAGCTAACGGTTAGAAGTCCTCTGTCAGCTTAGGAAAAGAGGGGGGATGGTGAGAGAAAAGCAAAGAAAGAGAGAGGGACAGAAAGAGAGAGTGCAACAGGAGAAAAAAAATTCTTCTCTTATTTTGTAAATCTGTAACTTTAATAGAATATTGTTCATTTACCAGAATGCTGTTGTCTCTTGTGTTTAAACAAAAACATATAGTTTCACTCTCTGCGTTAAATAAGATTCTTACTTTTTAATTTGAGAATTTAAGATGTTAATCAATGAATGAACCAAACGAATGCAGGTTGCACATGGAAGCCATCTTGCAGGTAAAAGGTTTTCTGAGTATTGGAGATCCTATATAGCTTCTTTAGCACTGTGAGTGGCATTAGCATTTGAATACATTCACTCATTACCGTTTCACTTAAATGCATTGTTTAAACGATCATAATTATATAATTTTATGATTTGACTGACAATCTGCTAACATAAAATGCACTTTTCCTTAAAACGGACGTAACCGTCTGTCCTTTTCGGAGTTGGTTCTTACCTCAGTTGACCTTGGTGGAGTGTGGGTCACTAGAGGCAGAAAGCACTACAATGAGAACAGCATGTGGGTTTAAACCCACTTCCTTAACACTTCATCCGATTCCCTTAAAGCCATTAAGAAAGCTCTTCCTGGGGTGACACTGACATACTTTGGCAAGTAATTGTCTGATTAGGTAACTCACCTGTCAGTCATGTTCCTCTCCTTCCACCATGGACCCCTGAAGTCTTCCTATATTGATATTATTTGGCCTTTTCAAGGTTGTAAAGAAATGTAAAGGTGTATTGCATATGGCTTGAAGAAAAGAATCATGTGCAGGAAATTCATATCCAAAATTTCTGAACCTTTATGGGTTTTGAAAAGTAGTCTTTCATTACCTGTAAATCATCAGGTCTCATCTCAGGTCAGTGCCTGAATCTCAGGTCATCACTGATCACTGAACCACTAGACAAGAGGAAAACATGTTGGTAACCTACTGCAGGTTATTCAAGGTCAGCCATAAACAGATATTTTTACCATCTCATTTATCATTTTATGATGACTTCCTTCTTCGTATGCCTTCTGTGTAGTGGATTACAGTTCAGCCGGCGAGGATTATGACCAAATCAGAAGGAAAATATAAAGATCAAGCCAAGAGGCTCTGCTCTAATCTCTCCTTCTTGTAAAACAAGGCCCCAGTTCTGTGTTCCCTTTCTCTTGCTGTTGTATTTGCTTTCAAACAATTCAATGTCAATTAATTTACAACTGCAATTATACTTAGTAGCTTAAAAAGAGGTCAGGCATTAATTGCACTCTGCTTTCTTGGATATCACACAAACACAACACAGGTTTATAAAAAAAAAAATGTGTTAAATAAAGATACACCTTTAACTTTAAGCACTAACATTGAAGAGTCATTCCATAAATGTTAAATAAGAATAGTTCAAAATGTTTCTTTTTTTTAATCCTAAATGCAAATGAGTGTGGTGTTTGGGGTAAAGAGAAAGCTGTGTAGGTTTTCAAATAAATTCTTCAATCAATATTAGCCTCAAACCACATCCAGTAATTCACTGGTCACACAGACTTCCTGATGTGGTTTAGTACACAATGTGATGTACTGTAATCTACAATCCCCTCTGAAAGTATTGGTCTAAAAAAGCATCTGGCAAATGAATAAATGTAAATGAAAAAAAAAAAGATTTGTAAAGGATAGAGCTGTAATAATCATATGACAATGTCTTGGCTTGGTGTCTGGTGAACGTACATTAAGTATTTCACCAGACAGTAGGTGCAATCTGATGTTATTCTAAGGTTCTGCATGGATAAACCAGTGTGTATTATTGCTTTCTTATATCAGCAATAACATAACAGATTTGTCATGTTAAGCTTAGAATATTCTGAGACAATTACAACATAAAACAAGCAGATACTCATGATCTTGAATTTTAATTCCCAGAAGAGTCTTTGTCTCTCTCCCAGTACATTTCTGCTGCTTACATTTATCTTCTGAAGACAGAAAGGCAAATGAATTATCTTAGAGAAATTTTAAAAAATGCAGTATAGAACAAAAGTTCGCAGAAGACCAAATTGTAGCATTGAGTCTTGTGATGTGTATATTAAAGAGAGATTCTTCTCCACAAATTTCTCAAAGATTTGCTCCTTAATTTGAACCTCTGTGTTCAAATCTGAGGTCATATTCTTTCCACATATCCACAATCCATAGCAACATTTTATAACTGTCTTTTTAGAGGCCTGTTTCATGAAGCAAGGTGAGCAAACTCTGTGTTGCAGAGCAAGTTTTGAGTTGACAAAACCAAACAAATCCAATCCGGGTAAATTAAGGGTGACAGTTTTCATGACACTTTCTCAGCCAACTTTCTGAGTAAAACTCTAAATCAAGGTTTACTCAGCATGCGCATGCACCTACTTCCGGTTGAAGAGAAAGAAATTACTACGTGAAAACATGAGGAAGTTAAAACTACAGTAACCAAAAAATCACACCTTTGCGGCTGCCAAAGCTCAGGAAAATTGCTGATTATGTAAATGAATATTTTTACTTTTATAGGTTCACAATGAGAATAAACGGATTGAAAACTTATCACCCCAAAATATTCCATTTAATATAAATTATTTTAATTACACATGAATAAATAAATATACATTTGTGACAATATATTAGGACAGGAATAATGCCACCACATGAAGTTCTGTACCACTCGCAAAGAACCGCAAAACAACACAAACAGTTTGTGGTAGGCTACAGTAAGTGTGGCTTCAGTCAAATTTTAATGTGTGGCACAAGAAGCCGACATAGATAAACTATACCATCTGCTGAAAATCCATACCTCCCATACAGATGGTCATTGGGGAAAGACAGGGGATTGTGACTGTCCCTAAAAGTTCTTTCCCTTCGAAGTGCCTATATTATTTATTAATAATTAGCTCGGAGTTGATTATTATAAGTTGGGTTTGAGTTTGAGTTTACCTAGAATAAAACCTGCTCTGCAGCAGGTTAGCTGTGTAGCACAAGTTACCATGAAACCCGCTAAAAAACAATTCATCTGGTGGACACCGAAAAAACAAAGTTTAGCTCAAACTAAACTCAAACTTTTCTGGGTAGCCACCTACTGTAAACCGGCTTCGTGAAACAGGCCTCAGGTCTGCCAACTTTCAAAACAAAATGGAGCTTCATTCTGCTTTTTGCTTCGAGATCTGCATGCTCACTTAAGTAGATTACACATCCATTGTGAAATGCTCCTTTGAAATAAAGTGATAGATATATGAAAATAATCTAGAATTAAAATAAGTTAGCAAGTGAAGTATAGAGAGTACATTCCATGTCAAATCGTGCTGAACAGGTTTACAAACAGGAATGTTGTTACTGTGTCCAGTACTGTATAGTGTAATTATTTGTAAATAAAATGTCTGGTCTGCTATGAAGAAAGCAGATATGCGAATGAAAATAGGAAAATGATGTCAGGACTCTGTGGCGGACTCATGTTTGTTCAGCTCAGTCTGTAGATGCTCTCTGAGCTTATGGAATGATGGTCGCATTTTGGGGTCCTTCTCCCAGCAGAGCCTCATGATGGCATAGATGTCAGATGAACAGCCTTCAGGTGACTCCATGCGGTATCCCCCCTCCACCTGCTCCTTCACCTCCTTCAGAGACTACAGGGAAGGACAGAAAATTAATTAAACTTATTTATTAAAAAATACTTTTAAATAAAATCTTTGCACTGTAAATTCCATTATGAGCAACGCTGTGGAAAAGCACTTTAAAAGGGTTACTTGTCAATATCCAGTCTTACATAGCTAGTTTAGAGTCAGATCAGCAGTCAATACCAGATCAATCCAGACTCATGAGGCCAGAGTTGAACATGGTTGAAAAACCTCTCAGACACTGCTGTACACATCGCATCCTCTGTCCACCATTAGCCATAAGAAGCTTCCATGCTGCCTACCTTAATTTCACAATCAATCAGTTCAGCTGAGTTGCCAGCTCGTCCACACGAGCTTATTTTAAGAATTGGTCCATGGTGTTGTAGTTTTCATCCATTACAATTTTCAAGTACCCACTGCTCCAGGTCAGGCTGAGCATGAATTATAGAAAGCAATGTGGAGAAGTCTGGTACAGCATGGTTGGGATCTGAACATGAACCACGGGTCACATAGTGCTACAAATTCAACCAACACAAACCTGTCAATCAACTCACCATTTTAGGGTAGGGCTGTCTGCCAAATGAGAATGTTTCCCATAGAAGCACACCATAACTCCAAATGTCTGACCGCGTAGTGAACGTCTAGAAAGAAAAAAAAGACAGAAAGCCATAGCTAACAGCAACAAATCGCCATCTTACAGCAAACCATATTATACAATATGAATATCATTGATATGTATTCCATAGACAACTTTTTCTTTATTCAAAGTCACCTATAAATGATGCTGGACATATGTAGTCAGTGTAAATCTGAGCAGTTTCTTAAGAACCACATTGTGGCTCTCTGGAACTCATGGGACTTACAGAACTATCACTGCCAATACCATTACAAATCATGAACAGATCATTAACAGAACAACCCATTAATTATTTTTGGTGAAGCCACCAAATCATATGTTTTAATTTTTAGCAATTCAGAATTTTCAGCAATTCAGAATTGCTTCCTAATTAGTGGAATTGTCTCACCTTGCTGTTTAAGGCCTCAGGCGCAGTCCATTTTACAGGTAACTTTGTGTTGTCAATGCTCTGACAGTTGTTCATGGCCAAGCCAAAGTCACTGACCTTGGCAACATTGTCGTCAGATATGAGGATGTTACGGGCAGCCAGGTCCCGGTGTACGAGTTTCTTTGACTCCAGATACTCCATCCCTTCACACACATCTCTTAAAACCCCAGGAATACATGTTGAAACTCACAACCACACAAAAAGGTACTATGTGTGTGAGCATTTAAATGATTCAGTAAGGAGTAAGCGGTAGAGGATGGCTGGATGGAAGTATTCATATTCCTGAGCTCTAATTCTATAATGAAAGTGTGTTGAGATGTGACTCATGCAAATGTTCATGTTTATACTGTAGCCTCTGGAGTAAAAGTCAGTATTACAAATAATTTTGAGAGTGAATGAGATGAATACGATCACTTTGAGAATGAATTATTTATTTGTTGCTTTATAGACACCTGGGGCAATTTGTATATTTAAAAATGTGGATGTGGTTAAATGCTTACAGAGCGTATTGCAGGAGTTCAACTGTGGTGATAACTGAGCGTCCTCGTGATCGCAGGTAATTCACCAGATTACCCTACAGGAAACATCACCGTTACTGCATATACTAAATCAGCAATATATACAGTCCTCTGTAAAAGTATTGGAACAGCAAGGCCAATTCTATTGTTTTTGCTACACATTGAAGACCTTTGGGTTTGAGATCAAAAGATGAAGATGAGAATTTCAGCTTTTATTTCCTCATATTTACATCTAGATGTGTTAAGCAAATTATAACATGGTACCTTTTGTTTGAATCCACACATTTTTCAAGTGATCAAAAATATTGGAACGTGTGACCTATAGGTGTTTCTGGCTGCTGTTAAACTGATTGACTGAGAATTAATTACTCTCAATGTCTACTCTTTATTTGAGCCATAGGTTTTGTCTGTGAAGTCTGCATATGTTTTTTTTTAAACGATAAACAAGCATGAAGACCAAGCAACTGTCTATGGGAGTAAAGCAAATCACTCTGAAGCTGAGATAAGAATATATTAGTGCCATTCTGTAAGCATCAGGCATAACCAATACAAGAATTTGTAATGTCCTGAAAAAAAAGAAACCATGGAGTACTAACAACCAGACATGGAACAGGTTGGCTAAGGAAAACAACAACAGCTGATGACAAACATTGTGAGCGCTTTAAAGAAAACCCCCAAAACAACAGTTAGTGACATCACCAACAACCTTCAATGAGCAGAGATCAAGGTATCACAATCCACTATTAGAAGAATATAATACATCAAGTGCAGAAATATAGATGCCTTACCACAAGATGCAACCACTCATGAGCAGAAAGAATCAGAAGGCCAGGCTGGAATTTGCAAAGAAACACAGATACAAACCACAAAACTTCTGAAACCAAGTTTAACCTCTACCAAAGTAATATAAAGACCAAAGTGTTGAGAAAGAAAGGATCTGTTTATGATCCAAAACATAGAAGCTCATTGGTCAAGCATGGTGGTGGTAGTGACATGGCTGGGGCTTACATGACTTACATGAACAGGATCGATCACTAATCTTTATTGATGATGTAACTCATGATGGTAGCCACAGAATGAATTCAGAAGTTTACAGGAACATTTTGTTTGCCAAAATGCTTCAAAACACACTGCCAACGTAGTAAAGGAATTCATCAGGGGAAAAAGAAGGTTTTAGACTGGCCAAGTCAATCACCAGACCTTAACCAAATTGAGCAGTATTTCAGTATTTCTCTGAAGGGAGGAAACCCCCCAGAAACAAGAGACTGCAGTAAAAGCCTGAAGAAGCATCACAAAAAAAATAAAATAAACAATTTGGTGATGTCACCGAGTCACAGGCTTGATGCAGTTATTCCAAGCAAGGGATATCCAATCATATTAAGTGTAATTTATTTTAATTTACATCAAGACGTATAAGTTTGTATACATTTGCTCTCCTAAAAATTGGGTCTTCTGATACTTTATGTTTTTAAATGTCTCTAGTGTATAGCACAAACAAATGAATCAGCCTTGCTGTTCCAATAGTTTTGGAGGACACTGTAATAAAAACTCCACCTTTAACCCTTACATTCTTTTACATTTAATATTTTGCACTATATTAAACCTGCTTAAAAGTACATTAAGACTTAAAAATGTTATTTGCTTGAGTCATCATCCCTAATTCTCATAAAAATGTTATGTCTATAGTCCTATCTAAGCCGAAGCTACATACAAGTGCTGGAACGTTCCATACCTTTGCCATAAATTCTGTAATGATGTAGAGGCCATTGTGTAGAATCACTCCT
>JAOUWY010000003.1:15925570-15939042 GCA_025728095.1 Prietella phreatophila
TTGTTGCCAGCGGTTTAGACATTAATGGCTGTGTGTTGAGTTATTTTGAGGGGACAGCAAATTTACACTGTTACACTCACTACTTCACATTGTAGCAAAGTATAATTTATTCAGTGTTGTCACATGAAAATATATAATCAAATATTTACCAAAATGTGAGGGGTGTACTCACTTTTGTGAGATACTGTATGCTTGATTCTTAATACTGTGTGTCCTTACCTGGATGATCAACAACTGTTTTCATGTTTTGTGATAGTTGTTCATGAGTCCCTTGTTTGTTCTGAGTAGTTAAACTGCTCACCTTTTCTTCACAAAAATCCTCCAGGTCCTGCACATTCTTTGCTTTTCCAGAATTTCTGCATATTTGACCCCTTTCCAACAGTGACTAAATGACGTTGAGATCCACACTTAAGACAATTGAGGGACTCATAGACAACTATTACAAAAGGTGCAAACATTTCACTGATGCTCCAGAAGGTAACATGGTACATTAAGAGTCAGGGGGTATAAACTTTTGAACAGGATGATCTTCGTAAATTGTTACTATTTTGTCTTCTGGGAAAATGTAAATATCTTATGTAGCTTCTGAACAGCAGTAGTACATGAGGAAAAAAAGATTTTTAAACAAAATAATAACAATTTACATAGATTCCACTCTGAGGTTACAGTAGGCCACAGTGGTCACAGAGCTTGTACTAAAGTTAAGCTAGAATAAAAATACTAAATATAGAAAACCCAAGGGTTCTTTGTTTTGTTCCTCTGTGGGAAGTTTCAAAGGTTCAATGTAGAACTCTACAACAGACCATTTCCTTATCCAAGGGCTCTAAGTAGAGCCGTTTCAGAGCCCTACAAGGCTCCATGTCCAAAGAACGCGAACAGGTGTGAAAGAACCTCAAATAAGATGTTTGACACGCACAGTAAGAAATAAATGTTCCATTTACCTCGCTACCTAAAGCGTTAACCAAACTAGAAGCCTTTGAAGTACCCTTTTCTCAAACATTTTTAAACTCACACATGTTCCCCAACCGCCCATGCACAACCTACAGCCTTGCACCTACTAACCACACCACTATCTCAGACAGGAATACACGTGACTTCATTTGCCTACATACCTCTATATTTAGAACTTTTCAAAACAGATTATAATAAATCAGTGTATTAAAGCAAAGGCAGTACAAAAGTAGTCCACCTTAAGGAATTACTGTTAATTCTGGGAAATAGAGAATGATAAGCACAGGATGTTATTCACACTCATATAGCCTCTTAGCATTGTACACACTTACCCTATCTAACACCTTTTAGCTCAGTAATACCATTTGTTCATAAAAACCTTAATAATTTTTTTTAAATAATGATGGCCTAAGTGCCTTCAGTAGTTATATGTGTGTGTGTGTGTGTGTGTGTGTGCCTGCTTTGCAGTGGATAACTTAGCACTCAAAATCTCTATTAAATTAAATATTCGAATCAAACTGGAACTCACTTCATATGTGTAATTCCATACATTGTGGTGCTGGTGTGCTTTAACACCAAATGTATGCTGAGGAAAAAATGTGTTTTTATCACGTGAAGTTGGCCACTTAGCTCTGTGACTCACTTTTTCATTTTTTATACATAATGAATGTGTCAGAAACTACATGTTCACAGAAGTAAGTCTGAGATACTAAGCAATACGACACTGTTTGAGACAAGGCGTGCAGTTTACAAAATGCTAAACTGGAGGCTATAATGTTCCTCTTGTTAGCTACATTATCATTGTAGTTCTCCAGTGCATTCTCGAGTGCTAATAAAATTATATATTCAAAACTATGATAGTGAGTTAAACAGTTAACATACCCTGGCTGTATCATTCTGTTTCTCAAGATGTTTTGATTTAGACCATACTTACGGCATGAGGCTGAGACTGGGGTCTACACGGAGGGCTTCACGTTCTCGCATGTTAGAAGCAAAGATCAGACCTTCTTCAAATGTCCTGTTGTGCTTTGCCCGGTAGATGGCCTTCCCCTGTAAAATAAAATGGCTTGAGCGTTTCTTCTGCTAACATTTCAGACTTTCAGATAAATATTTTCATGGATTCAAGTCCTCAGAGCCTTCCCATCCTCCAAAAGCGGGATAACCATTTATTTATACTTTTCAAACACCTTGTTCAAGCACGGTTTTAAGTTATATAATGTAGAATGAGAAAAAAGTAAGAAATATGTATAAGTGAACTGAGAAATGTTTGTGAGTTTTATTTTATCCTTAAAAAAAAAAATCCAGAGCTAACTGGATCACTAATTTGTAGGGATGTAAACCACACGCTTCCACATCCTACAATACAATTTCAATTCATAAGTCAATAATTCAATATTTGACATTAATGCTGAATGATATGATACAAATACCACATGATTCTATTTATTAGCCTCCAATCAATACGTGACTAACATTGTTCTGGGGTTTACCTTCTCTTAATTCGCGACAATGTATGTATGAATGACAGTTTAAAAAAGTATCAGAGCTACATGCAAATCATCTTGCTAGCCTATTATATTATTTACACATTAGTTTCCATCCATCCATTTTTTGTACCACTAAACCCATGCAGGGTCACCGGGGAGCTTGGAGCCTATCCCAGGGAACTCAGGGGACAAGGTGGGGGACACCCTGGATGGGGTACCAATCCATCGCAAGGCACAGTTGCACACACATTCACACACTACGGTCAATTTGGACATGCCAATCAGCCTACAACGTGTGTCTTTGGACTGGGGGGTGAAAAGTGGAGTACCCGGAGGAAACCTCCGAAGCACGGAGAGAACATGCAAACTCCATTCACACAGGGAAGAGGCAAGAATTGAACCCCCAACCCCAGAGGTGTGAGGCAAATGTGTTAACCACTAACCCACCATGTGTCACAAGATGGATTCTCAAGGGTCACAAGATGAATTCTTTTTATACACAAAAGTTAATAATAATAATGAATAATAATTGATTTTATGATCATTGCCAAGATTAATTTCAGTTGTTGCTAAATCATCCGATTGTTATGGAGACCACTAATTAGGCACTTGTAGCACACATTGTATTTGACTAACAGTTGATATTATCACTGTCTAATATCAACTGTAAGACACATTTGGGATTACAGCAACTGCTTCAGCAAACAAGTGCACTCATCTTTAATAAAATATTAATAGTCCTGTTATAATCTGACAGCAAATGATGAACAAGATTTGGATATTTGATGGAACACATGTTTATTTTTTTCCCCCTTATTTAACTGCCAATAGCAAGTAAAGTGTAATTAATGAAAAAAGAGAGTAAAACCCAGCAAAATTGCAAAGTAGGTAATGATGAGCTAAGTGTTACAAATTGTTATTAAAGTCTTATTAAAGGAAGAAAGCTTCTTTTCTGATCTTCTTCTTTTTTTTTAGTACAGCAATTTTAACAACCCTGCCCTTTCTTTTCTTTTTTTCTTTTTACTATTTTAAATCAGCTAATTTTCAGTGAGGCTATTGTCAGTACCTGTTCATCTGTAAAATACAAAGTGACAATTAATATAATGCTAGTATAATTAGCAAGCATGATTTCAAAGCATTTTGAATCAGGATCTAATGTTATTCAACTCCTTTGACTTTTGAAATTTAGATGAAATTTAAGAGAATTTCAATGTAGAAAAAAAACAACATGAAAGCTGCAATTCTCTCGGCACTTTCTTCTTTAACATCTAATGAATGTTTTTATTCAGAGGATAATAAGGTTTCATATGAAATGCTAACAGTTCACACTAAACAGATATGACAACACTATATGGCTGAGGATTTTAGCTTCTTAGCTCAGTGGTGTTCTATGCGTTATGGTTCTAGTAACTTCTGGTACTAAGGACACTAATGTTATTTACATAATGCTCCTACAATGCAGCTGCACATGTTTAGTTGTAGTAACATTAACATAAAAGTTTCTATAGTACTAGTAGCACAACATTATCACAAAACAAATATCACAGCAGTTACAGTTATTACAGTCTAATCTCCTCAGAACCTGATGAGGAACCTTCTGAGAACACTTACTAATCATTCTAATAATGTTCTCTGTTAGCTGGGCACATGGTACATCATGTACCATGAAACAACTGAGTGTCACATCAGTGATAATGAAATCTAACAAAATTTCTGATTTGGACTGAACCCAAACTGCTGTCCTGAAATCTCTCAGTATCACAAAAAAGCAGCTAACACTTTTCAACATTTTGTAGTGCTACAAAATGTGTGTTACTTTAATGGACTTAATTGGGGTTATATGTTATCTACATAAAAGTTATGACTTCATAAATATTCACTCCTGTTGTTGCTGTAAAACCTGTAAATTAATTCTGGTGTAACCAGTTGCCATCAGAAAGCACATAACTAATTAAATTTGTCACGTGATCTCAATATTAATTTACTGAATCCAGTAAGAACTTAAAGATTGATAGAGAACATACCTAAACAATCATGAAACCAAGAAGCTATCAAAATAATTCCCAGAAAAAGTTCGAGAAAAGTATCAATCAGGATTTCATTATTTTAAAAAATATCCCAAACGTTGAACATCCTGCAGAGTGCTATTAAATCCAGTACTGAAAAATGGAAGTGATTTGGCATGACTGTAAAACTGCCTTCAGGAGATCATCCACCAAAAGACAGTGAGTAAAGAGGGGATTAGTCAAATGAGCATTTGAATGACACTTCATTTTTAAAATGTGGGAAAGTTCAAGAGGTGTGAATACTTATGCAAGCCACTGTCTACACTCTTTTCTACAAGAAAATAAAACCCATAGACTTACCATTAACAACTCCAAACTTAAAATGGTAAGGATGTCTCCTTTGCGATAGAAGACTTCATTGGGTTTAGGTTTTGTGTGGTCACTTTTGGCGACACACTGCGTACCAGGAGGCCATGTTTTCTATAAAAACAAAATAGTCTTTAGTTTTGTACACATGCCTTCTGCACTAGAAGCGATCATTGATGTTATAAGTGTATGTGTTTACCGTAGACATCGCTAGAGAGAGAAAACTTGGGTCAAAGCTAAAACCAGGCTGGCAGCATTAGATTTCCTGCAAATATCAAATATAAACATCCAGACATACAAGGCTTCTTGGATAAACAACAATAATAGTTTGATATTAATTAAGTATATAGGAAAATCAACCTAAAATCTGAAAAATAAAACAGAAATATTGACAAATTAGAACATTTCTTTCTTCTATCTCTTGTTTGTGATCAAATAAAATCCAGCCATAAATTTAATATGGCTTCATGCTTTCTATGTCATTTTTTTTCTCTCTGTATATTTCCCACTTTAGTTTCACCTTCCAGAAAGGATTTAATAGTTTCAGTTATTTTCAATTTTAAGATGTATTTGTTTTTTGGGGATTTTTTGTACTAGCCATACTTCTATTATCTGTACACTCAGCCAACATTTTCATAGGATTATCCAAATACGCCAATCAGCAGTGCACAGCATAAAATCATAGAGAAACAGGCCCATTAACGTGCATATTAAATGTCAGAATGATGGGCAAATATGTTTTTAATGACTTTGGCATAATTGTGACATGGTTACTGGTACTAGATGGGCTGATTTGGGTATTTTAGAAACCACTTATCTCCTGCTGATCACCTGTTCCTGGAAGGCTCTAGAGTATGTTAGAGAACATTCCTAAACAAACATTATCATGAAGGTCTGGAAAAGTATTGATCAGGGTTTGGTTTATATATATATTAAAAATGGAAACTGTAACTCTGACTAAGATAAGTTACAGCACATTGAAGATGATTTCTTTTTCTTTCTTTTTTTCCACACATGTAATTTACCAGACCTCTGATTCATTTTTCTTTCCCAAAATTACGTACACGTGATACACAAAACATAAAAATTCTAGAGGAAATAAGTTGTCCAGCATGAGGTGGAAGTCTAAAGTCTAAGATATTGTTTTTTTTTTTGTTTTTTTGTTTTTAAAGAAGATGCCATTTAAATAAGCCTATTGTCGGAAAACATTAAAGAAGCGTACTCAAACATTTTTAAATGTGAAACTGTATTTTCGCAGATGACCAGTTTCAGGTTGTCATGTTTAATTTGCATATTTTCTAACGTTTTAGACTAATTTGCGTTATTGTTATATTAAGGCTTCCTTTTAATAGTACGACTTTACTGTTTTCGTCTTACTGTAATAATCATATCCAGTTAAATGTAACTCGAGAAGCTGCCTAAACACCATCTCTCGTACTGACAAAAAAGAAATAGCTAAGATCTCATTAGGAGGTGAAACACACTCTACAGACGGGTGACGACTTACCACACACTGTAGACAGCTTACTACTCCATGTTCGTGCAGCGTTCAACAGCGCACACTCAGGATATGATGATCTAAATGTGGTTATCTACTTCTGCTGAAGTGATGTCGTTCTACTCACTTCCTCTTCATCTTCATCCCAGAACATCAGTGCAGTACATCACTCAGCCGCCAGGGGCGAAGCACAGAATCTTCAATGAACAGGAGTGAAAGGAGATGAACTGAAATTCATGTGAAAAAATAAGCACAGCCCATGGAAATTGTTGGCTTGTTTATAAAATTTTTTTTTTTTTTTTTTACATATTTGGACGAGTAAACTTTTGATCCTCTTTGAATCCGATACACTCTAACAAATGACATAAAATTGACATTTTGTAGTAATTTTCACAAACAAAAAATAGAAACATGGAAAAAGTAAGTACACCCCTAGATTTATCACACCTTCAAATCCATAAAATTATAATCAGGTGGTGAAGATTGGATGCCAGTGATTAGAACATGCTTAGGGAGTTCACGTGGAACCTGTCTTATTTATACACCTCTCATATCTTGTGTCTGGTGTTCCCTTTGCTATTGAGGTGTGTGGTGTCATCATGCCAAGATCTAAAGAGTTCTGTAAGGCTTCAGAAAAAAGGTTGTGGATGCCTGTGCATCTGGCAAGGGATTCAAAAAGATCTCCAAATGATTTGAATTATCTAAAAGTGGCGCAGATTTCACATGACCAATTTGTCTAGGACTGGCTGTCCCAGCAAATTCATTCCAAGAGCAGACCATCTGATGCAGAAAGAAGTTTCCAAGAACCCCCAAATTTCATCACAGGACCTGCTAGTAAGTCCTGCAACTGTTGGTGTCAAAGTGCATGCTTTTACAATTAGAATGGGATGCACAAATTTAATCTGCATGGGATTTGTGTCAGGAAAAAGCCTTTGCAAGACTACAGTTTGCCAATGAGCATATAGGTAAAAACCAGGCCTTTTGGAATAATGTGCTCTGGAGAGACAAATCAAAGATAGAGTCGTTTGGCCACTGTAACAGCAGTTTGGTACAGCCCAAAGACCTCATACCAACTGTGAAGCACGGTGGTAGAAATGTTATGGTATGTGGTTACTAGCAAATCCACCACTGAATGGCTCAAAAAGAAGAAATGGAAGGTTATGGAATGGCCTAGTCAAAGTGTGCATTTGAATCCCATTTAAATGTTGCGGCGGGATTTGAAACGGGCAGTACATGTAAGAAAACCCTCAAACATCTAGCTGCTGAAAGAATATTGCATGGAAGAGTGGTCAAGTAGACAATTATGCAAAAGTGGTAAGTCTGGTAGACAATTATGCAAAACGCCTACAAGAAGTTATTTCTGCTAAAGGGGGCAATATTAGCTTCTGAGGCCAAGAGTGGGTGTACTTCCTCTTTCCACAGAAGAATATCGCATCTATTGATATTTCTGTTGAATAAATGATTGAAAAGCTCATTCTCCTTTTGGTTTTGTACAAGTAAATCAACTTCATTATTAGGCACTCTTTCAAAGAGGATCGAATATTTGCTTGTCCAAATATGTCAAAAAAGTCAACAATTTCCATGGTGTGTACTTATTTTTTCACAACTGTAAATAAATCTGCATAAGTGAGTGGAGAAACATGATGAGTGCGGATGCTTGCAGACAGGTATACTGCATGATATAATTAAGTAATTAACATCCTACAAAGGATACTGTGTGACATGCATAAAATGCCAGATGAGTTGCATGAATTCTGTAATGAGGGAGTCCAGCAGCTCTGCTATGCTTTGTGGGGCATTTATTTATTAATTTAGCTGGCATCATTTGGCACAGCTTTTCCTCTTAAATGGAAGAGTCAGTACAAATCAAACCAGAGTTCTTCTGGCTGATCACCAGGATGAAACATTTCTATTGTGATGGGTGTGGTCTCTCCCGGGGTGACTCCACCCCATCCACAGGACATAAGTGGTCACTGAATGGTTTGATGCGGATGAAAATAGTTGCGTTTACATGGACAACAATAACCCACTCTTAATCCGATTAAGACCATACTCTAATTAAGTAATTTTTACTTACCTTAATCTAATTAAGGTCATAATCTAAGTAAGGTCTAATCGAGTTAAGACAGGTGGAGTACTCCTGTTTTAATCGTATTATGGACATGTATTACAGACATGTAAACACCTTAATCACATTATGAACGTAGTGTGAGTTTTCACCGTATTTTGCGACAGGACACGATCACACACGGCAGTTTTACGTTTTACGGCGAAGAAGAGAGTTCGGCTGCGTCCCAAATCACATACTTGCCTACTATAGGCCTGTAGTGGGGGAAAATACATGCATCTCGGCTACTATATAGACGGTAACTATGCGATTTGGGACACACCCACGGTTTGGGCAGTTATCTGTTAGCACGTATAGCATGACAAATAATTAACTCTACTTAAAGCGTTCGTAAAAAATAAATAAATATTTCAAAGCTGTATATGGTAAAATAACGAAGACGAACTGTATGTTGATACGTGAAATTCTGGAGGGACGTCAGACGGCGGTGACGTAACGTCGCGGGCTGTTAATCTCATTAGGTGCTATAACATGTTCAACGGGTACATGACAGCAGTATTCTAAAAACGACTCATGTAAACACCTTAATCACATTATCTTGATCAGAGTAAGGTTAGTAATTATATTATCGCTGTCCATGTAAACGAAACCAATGATATTAATCATATGTTATGGCCTACACACTCACAGACCTCAACTCATTTGAACATCTATAAGATTTTGGTGAGAAGTTTTAGACAGTGCTCTCCACCACAATCATCAAAACACAAACTGAAGGAAAATCTTTTGGAAGAACAGTGTTCATCCTGCCAGTACTGTTTCAAAACATTACAGGGCTCACGTGAAGATGTTCTGATGGCTCATGGTGGCCCAAAACCAAGTGAGGAATGGCACGCAACAGGCCATGTTGTGGATGACATTTATATGGAGTTGCCTGGCCCCTTATTTCCAGTGAAAGGAAATTGTAATGCTACAAAGACATTGTAGACAGTTGTGTGCCTCCAACTTCGTTACAAAGGTTTGGGGAAGGCCCACATACGGGGGCATAGTCAGGTATTGGTCATAAAATGCATCAATAAATAAACTGAGGCAGAGAATTAGTAAGTTGTTTCTCTCTTATAAATCATAAACAGTATCTAACAAATCAATCAACAAAACTGACAATTTTGTGCATATAAGAGTTTTAATATGTATAATTTTAAACATAACTACAAAGGTGTTCCAAATGGTTCACACCCTTTACCAAAAACATCAACAAAACCTGACTACTATAACATTCTGCATTTCAACAGAACAAAAATTCAGAAAAAAGATCATTGTTAATAATAATAATAATAATAGAGACTACATATTGCATATCACAGTATGAAACAGTTTCTAACATCTTCACCCACTTTGTTTCACAAACTTAAAGTGCACTTTATTCTGCCCCTCTAAGCTCCCTTAATTTCAAACCATTCTTAATGTTTTATATAAATCGTTAATTTTAGTCCTGTTTATTAAGATCCTCACCTTTAGTCAGAATGAAAATGATTCTCTACATTCATGTGCAAGGAAAAGAAGTGACTTGGATTTTAAACTTAATGACCAGGTATTAAACGATCAGAGCAGGTTTTTAAAGCTCAACCTTAATGTTTCATCTGTTTAATTCACTAAATGATACACTTCTCTTTGGAGAAAACATAAACATACATTACTTTCAATAAGCTGTTGGTGTAAATGAACTAGTTTTCCTGTGATTAAATAATAAATAAACTCTAATCTCTTTGCAGTAGTACAGTACCCATACAAATTATTGACACTTACCAAGAAGCTAAAAATATTTTTAATCTCAGATCAGTCTTAATTTATGTCCTTATCAATGGACCAGATCCACTGTATAAAATGAAAAATAAAGCAACTGGGACTAAATAAGGGACTAAAGCTTTTTTTTTTTTTTAAAGAAAGTGCAATTATTGAACTCAATCTGAGTAAACAACAACAGATTATCAGTTTTTTAAAAATGTAATATTTTCTTACTACTCTATAAACGGTATACAGCGACCTGCTCTGAAATTCTATTTTCAGTACAACTGAAATAAAACAAGAGGAAACATTACTTCTCCATTTTGTGCTTTGTTGTGAAAATATGATGTTAACACCATTCCTTTCTTAGGAAGAAATACTTCTTCATTATTAATTGTGCATGATGTTAGTGGAACTTTTCAGGCATCTTAGAAATCCTTTTTGTTCCTCTTCCCCTCCACCTCGTCTGCTTTGTCTCTCTGTCTCTTGCGGTTGCAAGTGCTGGCCTTAGATACCGGTAGTGAGTCCATCCCTAAGAGCTTACGGATGTGACGAAAAGCCAGCAGTCGCAGGGCATGCTGAAAGACAAAATATGACGTTGGTCTCATGATTGTTATGGAGTGAAAAAACAGGAAAAGATGAATAATTGTTTTCCAGTAGTTAATGTCCTAAAGAACAAAAGGTTTGATCCTTGCACTGGTATAAATTTTCCATGACAGTGCGGGTGTTTGTCGGATTCTGACAGCTGAACCATCATGTTACTAGAAATTTATTTGTTTAAAAATATTATTCAACAGTATTGTTGAATAATTTTCTGTAACAGCATCTCTGACTATAGTTTCAGATGAAAGATGATCTTTTCTGTAGTCACAACTTAGCCTCCGGGACTTGTAGGGTGTTCACTCCACATGAACAGATTAAAAAAAGATGTGCAGTCATTCATGCAGTGACATTTTCTGTGTTATTTAGCATTAATTGAAGGTTTGTCTCCAGTGTCAACACTGTGTCCAACAGTCAGAGATAAAGCTGTATGTAACTAAGGCCTACTTTGTGCTTTTACAGTAACAAGCTGCATTTTGTAATTAATTTCAAGAGAGAGAAAAAAGAGGCTGATGAGAGAATGATTGTTTATAGCCGTTATAAATATAACATAAGTGTTTTCAACTTCCATTCCACTATACATAACTATAAAAAAAGCACAAATAATTTCGTTCATTCATTTAACAAGCTTTAAGGCTCTCTGCATTGTTAATCTTTTGATGTCATTGATGAAAATAGCTGCTCAACTGTTGTTTAGTGATAAAATGATCTGACGTCTAAGTTTCTGCTGCCCTGGAGCTTTCTTAAGGACAGAGCAAATCCGAGTTTGTCGTCCCAGCACTTAAGTGTGGAAAAAGATTAAGCACCATCATGGTTACATAGATGGGAATGATGTATAATGTGTGCCTTTTATATTAGCAAAAGGTCTTTTTTAAATACCTGAGCACTTGCTGTTAGATCCTCTCTGGCTTGCTTGGTCATGGTCTTGAGTGCATCTGTTTGAACTTTTTCACATGGGTCAATCAAGCCTGGACCATCTGTCAGCAGAAGCGGTAAACATTTTAAATATTGATATGGACCAAATTGTACTGCGAGCCATGCATCATCTTGAGAACATGATTATAATCTGGCCTTTTAAATCCATGCACCTTGCAATAGGATTCCACTAGCAATACACTCCAGAACTCTGCGCAAGGCTTTTCCTGGACTCAGAGGAATCAATGCACTGCTGAGGGCTTTCTCAATCAGCAACTCCATGGCCTTCAACAGAAAACACATCATCATTAAGAGCAGTGGAGAATTTATTCCTCACTGCAGCTAATCTGAGAGGTGACGTATCAGAGTTCAGGTGGCGTAAATGCCAAGCTCTCACCCAGTTGGGCATCTTGCTCCAGGTTGGCATACGCTGACAGAGGTCTCGGAGTACACGGATGATGATCACACAGGACTGGAGACCGTTTGCCCGAGACTGCTAACAAAACATACTGAGACCCCATACATACAAAACAAACTACACAGCTTCAGGTCTAAAAAGCAGCATTCTTTATTTTAAGTTTATCTTCTATATTCAAGATGTAATGTAATATTTGGACAAGGCAAGGACATATTTTCTGGGATACGGACATACTGATGCATGTATGGTCATCAAACTAAAAACTCCATATGTATGACATGCAGCACAATTTAATACAAACTGACTGTTTTGACCTTTATTTATTTAGGGTTTATGGTGCTTGATCACCTCTGCTAGGCACTCAAGAACTTACTTAAGTTACTTACTTCCCTGAAAAGCTATTTTAAAAATCATCTATATTTTATTATTTTGCATTTTAATCTCAGCGAGTGCTAGGCTTTGGTTTGGCTTTGGCAGTAAACAAAATAAAAAGTGAGCTTCATTTACCTGAAACCATTTGGTATGTCGAAGTGCAGCCAAATACTCGAGGCACTTTGTCCTGTTTAGAGCATCTGCAGGGTCTTCAGGCACTAGAAACAGACAAACAGAAAATATATTAAATGTTATATTTGTATTTTCAACACCGAAGTTTAAGGCAAAAAAATGCAGATTTTTACTGCTTTACACAGAACTGCAAACACATTTAATACAAACGTAAATCAGTATAAAATGTAAAGAGAAAATTTGGCATTAAAGTGTTTGCTATTAGCAAACATAACAGGAATAGTTTCCACAGCTCCTGGTTCCTAGAAATTGTTGCAATGGAACAGGTTATATAAAGACTGACTTATGTAAAGTTACTTGAATGTTACATAAAATGAAATAAGAAAAAACGCAATACAGCTGTATAGTTCCAAATGGGTTTAATAATAATATTTAAATATTATCAACCAGATAATATGTTTGGTGTCTGAGCTACCCCTTAAAGCAGGGGTGCACAATACGTCGATCGCAAAGGAAGTTAGGGTAGATCGCCATTCCAAAAAAAAAAAAGTTATCGTTGATGTACAGGACGGCCAGTCTGAGATCTCGTCTTTTCTCTCTCCACGCGTGTGTGATCAAACGCGGCAGCGCTAAAGGCTAGCGAGCAAAATCACCGAGTTAACTTTCCAATTTATTCCTACTGAAGAAATTGGACAAAATGAGTAAGGTGGCGGGATCAAGCAAGAAACCGAAGACTTTTCACTTCCATGCGGAATGGGAGGATTTTTTTTTCACGGCTGACTTCAAATGCTAAGGCCGCCACCGAAGCATCGTTCCGGGTGAGTCACTCCATCATTACACACAAGAAGTCCTTCCAGGATGGAGAGATGATAAA
>JAOUWY010000003.1:15939142-15955097 GCA_025728095.1 Prietella phreatophila
GCCACAAGCTTCAGAATCTTTAAAGTTGCATTTTATGTATACAAACCTCTTAAAGACAAACCTTTGAACAGTCATGATTTTCACAAGTTTTGAATTCTCCAATGTTAGCTCACCCCCTTCCCCTCTTATATCCTCTTAACTGAACTCATGTAGGTTTTTGTCAAGGTAAATGGAGAATGTTTTGAGTTCATTAATGTGGAATAAAATATATTAATATATGTTTGACCATTAGACAAGTATATAATGGATGCCACAGGAAAATTGTGGCTGAAAATTGTTAAAAAAAAAATTTAATAAATGCCCACTTTCTTGTTTGGAAAAGAAAGGCAAATTAAAGGTTAAATAGCCTTGGAATGAAGTGTCAAATCTAACACTAAAAAATAAATAATATTTAGAAAGTGGTAAATGACAGTATTTAAATATTCTCTCTTCCAATGGCAGATCAACAGAAAATTTGTCAGTCACATTAACATTAAATAAGGGGTTACATGGAAAATGTTGTGGTTTTTTTTTTTTTGCTATTGTATACTGCGCATTACTGAAGAGTCACCTATAAATCAAATCATTCAGCTGAATTTTCACGATTGGTGCTTCTGGCAAGCAATTCCTGACTACAAAGCTATTGCTCTGTCCTTAAACCTGAAATGTTCGTTTTCCTCTCTTTTTTCAGGCTACTGGTTCTGGAAGATTAAATAATTTATCACATGTTTAAAATGGTAAATCACGACTAGGGAAAAATCATTACTGCACAAGCCTAATGTACACCTACTATAACATTGCAGTAATGTACAGCTGGGAAATGTGTCAAGTGAAATTACTAAAGTTGGTATTTCCTAAAATTGATATTTGAAATAGGTTTGTTCTTGACTCCGTCAATCCTTGTTTCCTTTCCTTGCGTGCTCTGACTGAGGACCCAAGTTAATGAGACATGTTTGTTTAAGATGAATGGAAACCTGCATACTTTACATACTCACCCCCTGACACATTACCCTTTCCTTGTATATAATGATAGAATTCTGCCTCCCTTACACTGAGTCAAACTCATCTGCATCTGAGTCATGGTGCTTTTACGTCAGTGGCATAATGATACATGCAAAAATACAGAAAGGTCAGAGATCCAGCTTTAGACTCAATCAAAGCTAAATTATAAACCGAGGCTGGCCAATTCACTTTCTAACAGATGTTGTAAATAGTGACACTGAGAAACTAGTTGGGACTGAAAGACATCCCATCTCAGTTAGAGCCAGATTTATTTTAAATTTGGCTTCTTTTTTTAATGAAAAGTAGACATACAGTGCAGTCGACTGGAAGCATGGGTTCTCTAACCTTTCTCAGGCAGCTTGTCACCTGCCTTTCCCTCCGTGCCAGGCGCAGGCTCAGGCTCCTCACGCATCACTGGCGAAGTGAGACAGACGGTCACCTGCATTTTTGGTTCGTTGCTGGAAATAATGATGATGTTGGCTTCCTCAGGCTGAGCCTGCACCACATACTGATCTTCAGAAAAGGTCTGCCGGTTAAAAAGACACGCTGCATTACTCACTACAGAGGAGACAGCCGGGCACGAGACTGAACATCCCAAATTACATCAGGGCTGTAGCCCCTCAAAAAGAATGAATTAGAATTAAAAGTGACAGATTTCACGATCAAAGTTTTCACAGTCTACAAACCTATCATGAGAACGGAAATTTCACTCATGTTCTTTGCTTGCCGTTATTTCTACTTTGAGCTTGCTGTATGTTACAAATAACCCGGGCTCTCTCTGTAGGGTTTAGGTGTCAGAACCAGGCAGGGGAACTAAAGATCAGTTAATAGCACTTAAAATGTGTATTCGTCACCATCTTCACACTTATTTGAATGTAGCCTTGAATGAAGTAAGACCGCAATGTAAAAACTTAAATAGCAACAATCTCCTCAACCTGCAAAAAAAAGGCACATTACACTCAAAATTTGGTTGGACGTCATGTTTACTACCACATTTTGTGTCATGGGACTGTCAAGAATTTTATCAGGAAGTACAAAAAGGAAAAGAAAAAGCAGAAGAAAACATCATTGGTAGCATTTCTTTCATAAATGGGACTTTTTCAAAAATAATTCCTGGTCACACACAAGATGCCACACAATCAATTTACTAAAATAGGCATGGTATTTTTACCATAATGCATGACTACATACATTACATTTGTTGCACTACATGCAACACTTGTGAGCGTGCGGTTATAGGAAAATAATCAGTGATAAAGTGCTACTACCCAAGTTACTATTACCACCTCAAAGTTGATTATTTTCCAATAACAGTATGACCTGAAGTATTTTATTCCTCATATATCACAGCAATTTGCCAATGTTAACCCATTTATTATTATTGTTGCTAAAACAGTTCCTACAAAATGGTTCCTACACATATTTTTTGAGTATAGAAACAGGTTATGCATATAATTTCTGGCCTTTAACAGTGTGAGCTGTGGTCTGTGCAACAACACTCCTCATATTGCTCTAAAAATGAAGCTCCTTTACGGTAAATTTCTGTGTTAAAATTGTTGCTTGTCCAGGAGTTAATGGCTAATGGGAATGGGCTGCTGACTTACTCTCAGTTGTTTGGGAAGAAGTTGAGCGATACTGTTTAACAGGGTTATGGTGGGTCTCTTGGCAGTGAGGAGGATGAGCTGAATGTTCCTGTCTCCATGCAGCAGCAGGCCTTTGGCCATGATCCCCACCCTCATCACCCCCTTCAGCACTCTGCCCTTCAGCAATTCGGCCCTGCTCCATCACCAGGGACAAACGACAAGCTCTAGTCTCCACAAAACATATTCCAGACTAACAGGTTACAAAAGAGACCAAATAGTGGTGATTTAAGTCAACCAATTGCTTGGTTTTGTCGATTAATCGGCACCGATATCCAATTGCTATCGTTAGGAAAAAATCCAGCAAAAAGCCACACTGAATTTTTTCCCCGGTTGCATACATTTCAGGACTGGCTAAAAAAGTACAGTACATTTTCATGGTACAGTCAGAACTGTTTATTTTTTAGCAAAGTTACATATACACACACACACACACACACACACACACACACACACACACATACACTTCAGCCTAGAAGATTTGGAAATACTCCAGAAAGACACAGTGGAGTGACTCACTTGTTATCCACTGCTTCTTTGCCATCCTGTTCCACCAGCAAGTCGGACACCAGTTTGAGACCTCTCTCAGAGTGCGATACAATACGCTGTACAGCTTCCAGCTCCAGATCTGCTGGGTAGATGCTGGCATGCTTGGCCATGATGTGGTGGTCTTCTGGGGAATCAGGCCTACGAATAGGCTGCAGGGATCATATTAATGAGTCCAGATCAAATTAATGTTTAATTATGACTAAGCCCTTCACTACTTACAAGGTGCTGGTCCTCTGTGCGTGAACCAAGCTATGCTCCTCTACCACAACGTTCTTGTCTTGCAAGACGTTTTTTTTTTTTCTCTCTTTTTGTGTTCCAAGAACTTTTGTGCTTTCCCAATAGGAAATGCTTCTGGTCTGGAACCAAGAACTGGTGAAATAAGAAGCCTGTTGGTGTGGTCATTACATTGCCATTGAGTCCCCTCCGAAAGTAATAGAATGGCAAGGTCAATTTTTTTTTAGCTATACATGGGAGATCTTTGGGTTTGAGATCAAAAGATCACAAGACTCACAAGAATATGTGATGGTGGATCAGAATTACAGCTTCCATTTCCTGATATTTATATTTAGATGTGTTAAA
Source organism: Prietella phreatophila (assembly GCA_025728095.1). Taxonomy (NCBI): domain Eukaryota; kingdom Metazoa; phylum Chordata; class Actinopteri; order Siluriformes; family Ictaluridae; genus Prietella; species Prietella phreatophila. The sequence continues at coordinate 15,942,892 of JAOUWY010000003.1, forward strand.
CAACTTAGAATATGCCATCTTAGACCACCCCATTTTTAGAAGAGCAAAAATATAGGAATAGATCAACTTAAAGTAAATTAAATTAAATAATGCTTAATATTTGGTTGTCTACTCCTTGCTTGCAATAACTGCATCAAGCTACCGACCCACTGATATCACCAAACTGTTGCAGTCCCTAAAACAGCACCCAATACCAGTGCCCTGCCTGTGAAACGTTTTTAATGCGGTATAGTTCACACGTGTGTCTAACAATTTACTCACATACTACAAAGTTCTGTGAGCCACTCAAGTACATGTATATTTAGGTCTGTGGCTACCCACAAGACAAATGTCAAATGCATCAAGAGCAACAGCTTAGAGTCGTGTCAGATGCATCGGCCCGCTCAAATGTTTTGCCTATAACTAGCTCTTGTGCTGTACAAAAATCAAGAAATGCATGCTTGAAAAAAAAAGAAACAGCTGCCACTGCCAGAAAAAAATAAGTTTGTTCTTGGTGCAGTGCCATTTTAGACCAAGACTGCCCCACCACAGCCACAGGACACTGATAAGCAAGTAGGTATGTAAAACATCTGATGCAAAAAAGATCCATTACAAAAACTGTTTTGAAGGTCATTTTCTACATTAACCATTTTTTTAACATATGGCAGTTCTACAAAAACATGTCAATTAGATAACAGGAAATGTAATAGAAGCTCCAACTAATTGTGAAAGCCCCCAGTCTTACATTACTCCACCCATTTCCCCTAACAGGACATTGCTGCACAGCCTGCATTTGCATACTGAAACATGACTCGCTCAAGTCTATTGTACTCACTTGTGTCATGTTTTCTAGGCTCTGTATTTTAAAATGAGATTTTAGCTCCCCTGTTTCTGAAACGTCCATGGCAAAAACTTTAATCATAATCATTTTGTGATGTTTATGGTGACATTCAGGTTGCCACTAATGTGGATCAAGTTCTTACAGATGCTGTAACTTTTGTCCTTACCAGTAGAGGAGGCACAGGCATCCCAGAATGGTTTGTGAACAGTGGGGGTGCTAGTTGGCACCTCTGTTCCTCCCAGTACAGGTGCTCCTCCTCGACTCTCCTCCAGCACATGTCCTCCTCATATCTCCTGAAGAATATTAACAAACATAACGTTTGACTGTATGCACTAGCAGGGTCTCTTTTCCTATTAGGAAAAAAATGTCCATTTTTGTTAGAGAGCAACTCTAGCAGCCCTTTCCCCTATTGTCAAACCCCCATATCCAAGCATCACTACAACTTCTGTGTACCTATATTTTCCAGCTCATCATTTTCTGCTCTGGATGATATATGAAATGGTTGCACACTGTACTCGTGCTGTAATAAACCATTATTTTAAACCCAAAGTGCAGAAAGTGGCTTTGAGCAACCTATTTCTAAAATTTATTCGATTGTGTACAATAGTACTGCATGTTTGTAATAACAGGACGATCAGCTACAGAGAATTTGCATGACACATTTACTTAGTCATAGTGAGAAAGCACCTAAATAACGCCCCAAGTTCCAATAAATGAAAGATGTCAGTCCATTGTGAAATAAATGAATGAGAAATTTCATAATTTTACTCAACAATCAATGACAAAGTATACTTCCTGGTTCTGCACTGTACAGAAAACTATGAAAGGGAAGCAAAAACAAAACAAATCTTATGGTGTTCAGAAACCACAGCTGTATGTGCAGCAGCTTTACAAAAAGTTTTGTATCAAAACAAATAAGTCAGTTGCCTTTATAGTTTTCCGCTAGCATGGTAGAAATGGAACATTAAAAAAATCCCCTCTGTTTTGTCATTTACAGCCTAGCAGTAAACATCTCACCACTAACTAGCCAAGTCTAAATCAGGGATCACTTTTTTCATAAAATGCATAATAATGGAATATTTATCAGAATTTATATGGCTTAAGGCCATGTTTTTGTGTGATAGGTGATGTTTCACCCCTGTGGTTTCACACCTATTTACACCTCTAGAATCAGGTGTCAATCTTGTGTCACAGGAAGTGCTGCTGTCAGAATTACGTGAATGTAATTTGAGTTATTCAAAACATTTCTGCAAATATTAATGCAGAATTACTATATATATGATGAACTAAAAAAATCTGAAAAAATAAAATGATGGCATGGAGTTTTTTCTAGGATGAACTTCATGCAAGGTTCGTGTTTGAGATTAGAGGGGACACACACACCTACACACACACCTGCACACATTAATGGTTTCTAATAACTGAAGTGAAGGTCAACCTCATTTCAATGTGCCAGCGCTGCTCGTTCTCAAGCTGTCTCTTCAGCACGGCTTTCTGATTCTGCTTCCTCAGTTTATCTTCCAGGAGCTTCCGTGCGCGGTTGCTTGGCTTGATCTCCACCAGCAAGTCTGGATTCACCTTTTTCTGCAAAAGGTTAAGACAAGTGACTAGAATCCATATAAGAATTTTGGATTGCTTTGGATTTCACAACAAGTCCCTCTGGATTTGCCCTAAATAATATAGGAAAACCTTTGCTGGTTACAATCCCAATCCAGTACTGCTGTAAACACGCTACACTGCTAACTCTGCTGAGACTCCTTTAAATGCTCTTAACACAAGATTTTATATATTTTTTTCATTTGTAATGTCATTCTCAAAAATGAGGAAAAAAGAACAATTATGGGGTTTGATATTTGTTTCCTGCTGTTTTTTTTTAAATATGAGGATAAAAACGAGGATGTGCAAAGAGAATTTTGTATAAAGCTTTCGTAATCAATTTGTCAACAAAATGGTGAATTTATACTGTTCTACAGTAAAGCCTTTTTATATTTAGACCAAGTTAGCATACTGTGAGAGAGTAGTGTTCCATAGTAATATCTTTGTGTGAAGAGTGAGTGAAGAATCCTACCTTATACTGAAGTCGGTGTCTTCTGCCCTTTAAGTGCATGTCTTTGGCATTGGGATCATTGAAGCTGCACTCACACAGCTTACAGTGGAAGCGAACAAGCTTTCCGCCATCACTGCAAATCTGAGAAGAAACAAACATGAGTTTTAAAGACCAACTGAAAGAAAATATAGGGAGTGTAAAAATTTAACATCTTTACATTACCTCTAGGTAATCTGACATACATTTACAAATGTTCTTGTTATTTCAAGCCCCAAATAAAGAAAAAAATTCAGCCTCACTGACCGAATAAGATACTGTCTACTTCAGTGATACTACTTGTACATACAATACAATCCAATATAGAAGAATTTGAACCGTATTGAATAATAGATACAACAAGATACGTAGCATAAATGAGAATAATATTATCATCCAAATCACATATACAATTCCACCTTCAACGTTTGGCCCATATCTCCGACATGAGTGTGATCCTGGCAATAACGATGGATGGAGAAAGAACGCGAGTAATTTGGCTTCAAGATGGAGCTATAGACTGCAGTGTCAGAAAACAGATATTGTGCAATTTAATGGGATGCTCATAAACTGGTGGCTGTAAGCATTCATTACTTGTTATGTTAGACTCGCCTCATTACTCAACTAAAATTGAGACTACTATTGAGTTAAGGTGAATTTATATTTGACTGATTACCTGGAATATATAATAAATGTTATCATAATGTGGAGCTTCCATCTCCTATGGCATCTGTAATCAAATATCCTCTGAAGAAAGATAATTGTGACTTACCTCCTCTACATAATCATGGCCAACTGGTTTGATATTCCCCTCAGCACCACCTCCGCTTCCTTCATCTTCATTCTGAAGGTCAGATTTCAGCACTGCCTGCTTCATCTCATCGACCCTCACCTGATCTGGAGCAGCTGCTTTGGCTTCAATCAAACAAGAAACCACATAAGAACAGTGCAATATTAGCAGCAACATTAATTAAACAATCAAATGCAGAATATACAGATCCATCCATGCTTCCCTGCAAATCTTTAGATTAATTTAGGTATGTGACAGGCAATAAACAAACCAACGCACACTTACCAACAACTATGGTTTTGGAAAGAACACGTGTCTTCAGTGTCTCCGTTTTGGGAGGCACGAATGGGAGTTTCAGTGGCACTGCAGAGGAAACAGGAGCTGTGGCAGGTTTTGCAGCGATTGTTGTCATGGGAACAGAGGCAGAGTTCACAAAAACGGGCTCAGTGGAGGGTATAGGTTTGCCAAGTTTTGCGTGCAGCTTCACCACCTAGCGACAATTAAAAATGGAGCATGTCAGGGGATAATTCTGTTTGTGGGGCTGTGATAAGCTAAGACCATTATTAGACCACACATTATGAAAAATATTTTTATGCAAATGTAGTTATAAACACTTGTTGCAATTTCGCTTCTTACTTCATTCAATTGAACAACGATTTAACACACCTAGCGCACAGGCTTCAAATTATTATGCCGTTTTACTTTTTTAGGAATGCTTGCCTGATCGTTATGGCAACAGTTTGTGCCCAGGTCAGATTACGTCAGAATTTATTGGAAAATCATACCACACTGCTCAGACATTCGACAATCGGCAAACGATTGAACATGCTCAGTCGGTGAAAACAAACGCGACAAACAGCAACAGATGCCAACAGGGTTAACACACTGATCCAACAAAACCCAACAAATGTGTCTGCTGGCATTGGTCAGTTACATTTTGCACTTTTCTAGACACTCAAAGTGCTTTACATAGTATAGGGGGAATCTCCTCAACCGCCAACAGCTTGCTGCATCCACCTGGATGATGCGACGGCAGCCATAGTACGCCAGAACATCCACCACACACCAGCTATTAGTGGAGAGGAGAGTGATGTAGCCAGTTCGGGGATGGGAGTTATTAGGGGTCATGATGGAGAAGGGCCAATGGAGGAAATTTCACCAGGACACTGGGGTTATACCCCTACTCTTTTAGAATATGTGTCCTTGGATTTTTAATGAGAGAGAGTCAGGAACTCAGTTTAACATCTCATCCAGTGAGACAGTGCTGTTTTTACAGTATAGTGTCTCCCTCACTCACAGGGTGAGCACCCCCTGCTGGCCTCAATAATACCACTTCCATAGCAGACTTAGTTTTCCCAAGGACTCCCCCCCATCCAGGTACTGGCCAGGCTCAACCCTGCTTAGCTTGAGTGGGAAACCAGATGAGAACTCCAGGGAGATGTGGTTATGGCATATGGTCAGTCTCTCTCAATGCAGTGTGAACTAGGCTTAAGAAATCAGAACACTAATGAAACCAGCCACCTTTTAGACCACCTCATAAAATGTTCCTACACATTCTGCTCTGCCATTTTAATGGTTTCCCTGCTTCATTCAACTCAGCACATGAAATATGTTAAGGCCCTCAAATTTCAGGACAGACCTTCAGGTGCTTGGCCCCCCGGATGTGTGCTTTGTAGGCGTCCGCACCAGTGCAAGAAACGTCACAGAGCTCACAGCGCAGCTGAATCTGAACACTGTGCGGCCCATTAGTGACTTGACTGCTACTCTTCTGCAACACCTCCTTCTTTTTGTGCTTCTGACCTTCCAGGTGCTCACGGTAGGTCTGCAGGAAAGAGGTGCACTGGTTATTATTATAAATATCATCAGTACATATATTTATGCCATGTTTAGTCTTTAAGTGGTGTCTTGTAACGTAATATGTAATGTTCCTATACATTATTCTGATTATATGGATATGGAGAATATGAAGCTGTATTGTCATAAATGTCATGATTAAACTGATCACATAATAAAGGATGATAATAAGCATTCAACAGGTATTTTGTTACCCAGTAATAACAGTCATTTCTTAGACACCATAAATAATAATAATTTTTCATTCAAATCCTTTAAATTCCAATCCAAATCGAATAGATAGGGATGCACCAATCCAATACTAAGGATCAGCATCAGCCTGGCATTGGTCTGTAAGGCTGGACATATTTTCTCAACAACTATTTTAAGCTATGACCATACGCGCTTCTGAACTGATACTCTGGGTATCAGTATTGTAATGGAAAAATAGAATCCATGTGTGCCTACCAATTACATGACACCTCACCATTTGTCAATTGTATTACTCTAACAGGTTTTAATGTACCTGTGGGCCAGCACAGCTTATTTTGCAGATATCGCAGTAATGAAGCTGAGGCTGTTTGGGAGGGCCTTTAGGCTTTTGGACTTTATTCTGATGAAATGTAGGTTTTCTGTAAGTACTGACAGCAGAACCAGTGACCCTTGAACTGTTCCTTGAGCTACTCCAGGACAAACCGGTGAGCTGCGTAGCAGGTGTCTGGGCTTGCTGTGGGGGAAGTGGGGGCTGGTGGGAAGAACGCTGGGGTTGATGGGAAGAACTTTGCGGATGATTTGAAGGACCCTGGGGCTGGCTATGGCACTGAGGGACAAGATGTTGGGTTGCTTGATAATATGAGGGAGTGGAGATATAGCTGCGGGGCTCATAACTGGAGTAGCTGTGACCTGCAGAAACAGACAGAAGTCAAGTTAAGTAAATAAAACAGTTGAAACCGATGTCACAAAATTATTTTCATATATGTCATCACTATGACCAGATATGACTGCTTAATGTAATATACTGTGGAAGTAAGCTGAAGCTAGCACACCGTACTCTCAAAAACAAATGGCACCAGGTTAAGAATAGTTTAAAAAGCACATATTACTGCTCATAAAGTATTTCAATTTGGATTGCAGACACCCCAATTTCATGTAACCTTTAAACCTGCATTTTAGATGGCCATTCATGCTTTCTGTGTTTGAATTTGCAATGTGCCAACTGTAATAAAGGCTTCTTTTTTATTATTATATTTTAAAGTCTGTATCACATTAAATGCAATTTTAGATATTTTAAGACTTTTTAAGAAAATGCCATCCGACAACATTTTGAAATATAGGCCGAACCGTGATACAGTGTTGTGTAAGAAGGAAACCCCAACTCACAATTGTATGACGTGGCAGCTGTTGAGTTATAGGAGGAGCTGGGGGTAAAGGTGGAGATTGAGCTGGGAGGTTGCTGAACGGTTGTGGATATAGGGAAAACACTGTAGCTGGCTGACACAGAGCTAGTAGGTGGCAGGGTTTTGAGCACTGTGGCCTGTCTTTGAGGCGGAGACTGGCTGTACACTGCACTTACAGGCCTATAATCATTTTTCACACCTGAAGGAACAGCAGTAAATTTCCTTAGTTAGTGGAAGAAAATCTGAAATATTATACTGAATAAATGTGTCCTAAACACCAGATTTCTGACTAGCTGCGAATACATATATACATACATACATACATATACATTGATTATGAAGTATGCATGGTTGTCACAAAGGGTGGGAGAAAGGATTGAGGCTACATGAGCTCAAATTATAGTAAGAGAAATTGAGGTTGCGATAAAACTATGAAAATGCTATGCAGATACTGAGAATTCTAACAAAATAGTTCTGGAGCATTATTTTTAAAAATCATTATAGATTAATTATTAAACGTTACTCAGAGCACGCTTTACCAGACAACAAATAACGCAAGCAGCTCATTTTGCTTCTGCTGGAGTGAGGCTGACAGGCAGTGAGGGAGGCGTGTGGAGGGGGAAATATTTTTGCCGATGACAGAAAACAGTAACTAAAATAAAAAAGAAGGTAGCTCTATCATAGCACATATGAGAAATAATTGTGTTATTCATCATAGAGAATGAGTTTTCAGTAGAAAGAAAAAAAAAAACAAGTATATCTGTAATCACAGACAGGTTGCTCTGCTTTATGAAAAGCCCATTTTATTTATTTTATTCAATTGTAATGGCCATTTTAGGGCTTAAAATTACATACTATTAAATGCTATAGAAATATTGGAAGAAATATATGTCCTGTTGAGAGTACAAAATCCTATTGTGTATGCATCTATTCACTCGAGATCATACCTGCATATTTTTCACTTTTCACATGAAATTTTCACAAGACATCAGTATTAACTCAAGAATTCCGGAAATATAAAGAATTCATGACATCAAAGTCCATAAATAAAGTTCTGTGTAATAATGAGGAATGACACAGGAAAAAAGTATTGAGCACGCTAACTGAAATTTATTTACCGGTAATACTTAGTGAAGAAGCCTTTGTTTGTAATGACAGCTTCAAGATGCTTCCTGTAGGAAGAAATTAATCGGCCGCAATATTCAGGTGTGATTTTGGCCCATTCTTCTAAATATATTGTTTTTAAATTTTGTTCAATTGGATTCAAGTCAGGTGATTGACTGGGCCATACTGGGTCTTGCAAAAAAAGAATACCACCCTGGGGCCTGCAAATCACTTGAGACAGTTTGCTACATAAAATTCCACTTGTAGTAATAGTTTGTTACAATGAAACCGCCAACATTTTCTACAAATTGTCAGTTGTTGAATGGGAACACTCTATCCAGCTGTTACTTCTTTGGGAACTATATTTGTGAGGAAGCAAAAATAAACATTTGGCCATATGGTGTATGAAATATCCGTTACAGATTCTTAATTTTTTGTTTATAGAACTGATGTATAAAACCAATATCACACTCGCAATTGTACTGTTACAGTGAGGGTCAGCAATGCTGTGATTACCTACAGCCTCAAAAAAGCTGTGTTGAAATTCAGAATTCTTGTTTGTGTGATGTTGCTTAATTATACAGTATAACAAAGTTGAGACCTCACAGAGGTATGTAGATATGTAAATTTGACCACATAAAGAAAAGAAGTCACCTGTCTGAAAGAAGGCATCCAATGGACTGCTCTGAGGAGTTATGTCACTTGTCTGATAGTACGGTTTATTCTCATAGCTGCTGACCAATGATGGCTGTCCGTAGCTGCATATCCCCTGTGTTTTCAGCACAAAGCCAAATTTTGCACAAAAAAAACATTTAGAATAAAAGTGTAACAACGAGTAACAACACTATAACTATAACTGTATTATGTTTCAAAGCTAAACTATTGAGGCATGCTGAGAAACTAAATATATTGCTAGAAAAAAGTCCATTAAAAAGTTAGTTCCCACTTAAACTAAGACATAAGTGTCCAAGTTTATGTAGCTAACAAGCAATGGAAGTCTATCGCACCAAAAATGTTTGTGTACATTTCTGCCTCAAACCCCATCCAGTTCTTGGTATGATATCACAGACTTGCTGATGTTGTTAAGAGTACAATGTGACGTTCTCTGATCTACAAACATGAACAAAACTTCACTGTGTATCTTAACATTACAGGGGAGGCCATTACAGTAGGCACACTTATTTCCTCAGCAGTTTGGTATCATTCCATCCCTCCATGCTTGAAGGCAGATTTGTACCAGCAAGCTGAAGAAGCCCACATGTAAAATCCACAAAAAGGAATGGTGTTACTTTCTACCCTGTGATTCAGAGCAGCATTGACCAAGTGTGGGCTTCTGTGAGCTCATATAAGCCGAAGAGGACATTTAGTGTATCCCTTTGTGTGTGCTCAGTTGCTCTCTGACGTGGCATGAGTAGCAGTTCGAAAAGATGTGTCTCGGTGAAAGCACATGCAAGCCTTCGCCCTCCCTGGTTGGTAGCTGTTATGTGTTGGGCAGAAGTAGCTGGTGGGTGGAAAATTGCAAATGACCAAACAGAAAGAAAAATGTGAGTGGAAAATATAATGAAGTACACACACAGGAGTGCTGCAATATTCTGCACTGTGACGTGAGGACAATACTTATGATCTAAGGAAAAAAAAAAAAGAAAGAAAGATGCAAAAGTTACACCTATTGTGTCTCAACAACATCATCTGCTGTCCTTTATCGCCACAGAACTTGGTGTAATCGGCCATATATACATTCTACGGTGTACACATGTTTAACCTCTGCTGCTCCATAAGCTAGTAAAAGAAAGACTGACCCCTTCACTGAAGATCTGATAGGTCTGAGAGGTGCTGTTTTGTTGAGGTGCCACTTCTTGTTGGCCAAAGCTGTAATTCGGAGTTGCCTGTGTTTGGTACGGTTGATAGGTTTGAGACACCACTGGTTGTGGATTGTGTGCTGTGGCTGGAGAGAACGAGGCTGTGTAAGCTACTGCAGGTGCAGGCTGGACACTGTAGCTACCAGTGGTTTGGTGGGAGTATGCAGGGGGTAGCTGGATGCTGAAAGAAGGCAAAACAGACAGTAACAATTAATTTCAATAAGCAAGAGCACATGTGAAATAAAGCCTGTTAAACAAACAACCGATGTGAAAAAATAAAGGTTTTGGAGGACATAAAATTGAACCAGTCATGTCCGAGATTAGATCATCAACATGCTATATGGTAAATTTCAACTGCAGAACTTTGGTGATTGTTGCAATACACTATATGGCTAAAAGTATTTGGAGGCCAGTTGTGCATTCAGAGTTCCAGTTGATCCCAAAGGTGTTCAGTGGTGTTGAGGTCAGGGCTCTATCCAGGCCACTCAAGTTCTTCCACTCCAACCTTGGTAAACCATGTCTTTAAGGAGCTCGCTTTATGCACAGAGGCATTGTCATCCTGGAACTGGTTTTGGCCTCTTAATTCCAGTGAAAGGAAATTATATTGTGTGGTAAAAAATTTAAGAGACAGGAAAGCACAAGGGTAACAGAGTATGTAGTTTATTGAGAATCACTACCATACACAGGGGAGGGAACAGGAATTGTCAAGAGCATAACCTGAAGGTAATGGGTAATATGGTGCTGTGTTTGTAGCAAAGCTAGCATCATCATCAGAGGAAAGAATAAAGAGGCCGTCCACAGAGTTTATGGGAAACAGTTGAGCCTCATGAGCATAAGTCACTGATGGAATGACACGATAAGCTGGAGGACGATTAAACCTTGGGGATACAGGTGAAGAGCAGAGACGTTCCAGCAGAGCTGCAACATCCAATGCCAAATATGCCAGTTGATGACACAGATATTCACCCAGGCCTGGGAGATTAAGCAGCAGAGAGAGAGAAGGTCCAGCTGAAGGAGGGCATTGGTCAGCTGGACAGAGATCAGACAGAAAGAACAAAAATGAGATAAAACTGTAGTGGTAACACTTAAAATATATCCACATATATACATACATGTACAAGCACAGGTAAAGAATGTAGGAAACAGGTATCAATACACTGCATGGAAAGAGCATAAAGTTGAAAACACACACTCACAAGATGTTTAAGAAGCACCAAAAAAAGTATAACAAGCTTGGGATTAGAGAAGAAATATGTGTAACAATAGTCAATAATAAAAATATATCTCACCCATTATGAAGAAGTGGTAAAATATTCAAATTGTCCAGGACAGCGGTGTGGTGAGATGCGTACAGTATTCCAGAGAGGGAATTTTAAAGTAAATTTTAAATACCAGAAAGAAAACCATGGAGATAAAGGGATACCCAATGGCTAAAAATTGCTTTTAGGGGGATTCTAAAGTGAGAAAAGCTTATTCTAACGGTATTTAAAAATGAGAAAAGTAGAGTTTAAGGGGAAATCAAAAAATACATTATTATAGCATATTGGTATTTCAAAAGGATGAGATAATTGGGCGTAACGTAAAGATAAGACTATAAATAGGGCATTGAGTCTTTGCATAGATTCAGATCACTGTGGGACATCTCACTGATTGGATCCCGTGTTGTTTTTTTGAACAATAAACTGGATTTTTGCTTCTCTCATCCAACGTGTTCTAGACTTTCAATTGTGCTTTTGAGTATAATCACTTAGGGAAAAAGGTCATTCGCACCGCTAGTCATTTTTGAAACGACATTTGCTACAGTACACAAAGACCTTCTATACAACTGAGTTTTTACAACTTTGTGGAAAGGGTTTGAGGAAGAACCGCATAAGGGTGTGATGGTCAGGTGTCCATACAGTTTTGGTAATATACTGCACATTTTAGGCACTTGTATATAAATCCATTACAAAATGATGATGCAAATCAAGGCTCACATACCAAACTGAACAGCATTGTGATATAAAATCATGAATAAGTTTGTTATTCTGCACATATTTTATTGTTTACATTAACACGTTTGGGGTGCTTTGCAGATCACTATGCCCAAGCAACTATATAGACAGGTGACAAATAAAATAAAATAAAAAAACGCTAAATAAATGAGTGAAGAAACATAACAGGTACAGATCCTTTCAGACAGGTATACTGCGCAAGAAAATCCGCCCATACCTCACCAAACAGGCTACACAGATACTAGTTCATCCAGACTGGATTACTGCAACTCACTGCTTTCAGGCCTCCCAGCCAGCTCCATCAAACCCCTTCAGATGATTCAGAA
>JAOUWY010000003.1:16055447-16068394 GCA_025728095.1 Prietella phreatophila
CATACATACAGTGAGGGGAAAAAAGTATTTGACTAACAAAGAAATGATCAGTCTATAATTTTAATGGTAGGTTTATTTGAACAGTGAGAGACAGAATAACGCATGTCAAAAATATTATAAATTGATTTGCATTTTAATGAGGGAAATATGTATTTAATTACTTAATTACTAATTACTAAGTCATTACCAAGTACTAAGTCATGTTTTGCAGAGGGGTCAAATACATATTTCCCTCATATACCCACTGCTGGTCTCAACTGAGGTCAACTTAAGGAGACTAGCTGATTCTGCCGAGAACTGTGCTCGCCCTTTTGGTAAAACAGAGCCCCCATCTGTGCAGGCAGCTATTCAAAGCCGCTCTTTATATTTGCCCACCAGAGGATGGAGGAGAGGGCATCGCATTAATATTTGACTATAATTGTTTATTCTTTGTTACATATTAAACATGGTTTTATGGTTCTAGTGTGTGCCTCAGTTATTTGTTATGGTTTGTATTTAATAAGGGAGAAAATGTGCAGCTGGTTGGTTGTGTGTATTCTGTTTTGATGTTTAATGCCCTCCAGGATCCGTATATGACAATAAATTATTCATCTTATAGACTGTAGGTCAATATGGTGGAAATAATTTAAATGATGCACTTTCAGTAGTCACAATTGAGTAGTTTGTTCTTTTTTAAATTGGCCTATTTTATGACTGAGTGGGTTACCACAAAAAACTATCAGCACTTAAAAGTCTTCACTTTAGGAAGTCAGAAAAAGCACAGTTATAACCTTCTATCTCTGCCTGTATGCTTTAGGAGGCAGTAAATTCAGTGCAATTCAGCAGTGGTCCGCTGTGGGTGCAAAAATACTACTGCACCAGCAAATTTCTCAAATGTCACACCCCTCTGCTGTAGCACTTCACCAATGTGAACATAGACATGTATCATTTTTGGCCATAAAAATAGAATCTGAGCGAGGACAGTTAACAAAAAAAAATTACTTTACATTTAACGACATTAGCAATGCATTGGTATTATCCTACTAGGGCACAATTGCATCTGCACAAAAACAGAGCTGCTGTGGATTTCATGTTCTCTTTATGATAATGCAAACAAATGTATTGTTTTATTTAAGGTCAGATGAATTGCATAAAAGAAATCTTGATTTCTTTTATTTTCTTGATTTTAACACTTTTGTGTAGAATTTGCACTTGAACAGCCATTACCTCTCTGCGATCGCTGCTGGGATTCCTCCTATAAATGCTTGTGTATAGACCTTGTAGTTGATCCCAATATTGACTGAAAACCTAACAACTTTCATCTCAGTTTTGCTGGGTGACTGGAGGATTTTAATGTTCTGGAAATAGGCCTGCAAAAGAAAAGATAAGTAAAGTTAATAGATTTTATTTAGAAATTCACATATAAAAAAGAAAGAAACTACCAAACATAAAAAACACTGATAGAATAGACAAACACACATTAAAAAGCCAATTTATAAAAGTGTGTTTCTAGTGTGTTTATAACTGCAGACTTAAAGTGATTTAAAAACAGTAACAAAGGGAGTACATCTGATGTCCAGAGGGAGGCTATTACACAATCTCGGCTCAGCCACTGCACAGTCACTCTTAGCATTCAGCCGAGATGGTGGAACAGCAACTGGTCTCAAGACCTCAGAGACCTGGGAGCAGAGTCTTAGCACAGTACGTCAGAGATGTAGGACTCTGGTGAACTTTAAAACAAAGAGTAAAACATTAAACTGGACAAGGAACTAGTGTAGTGCCACCAAAACTGGGGTAATGCATTCTCTTTTCTTGGTGCGGGTGAGTAATCTCACAGCTGCATTTTTAACTAACTGTAAATGATTGACAGAAGCATTGCTGATGCTGAAATACAGTGAATTACAATAATCTAAGTGAGATGAAATGAAAGCATGTATATTTATTCCTAATCCTGGGAGGAGAGGAAATATTTTGAAATTAAATTTTTTAAATGAAATTGCTCTAATTTAATGTAATTGTTCTAACTGCTTTTAATGACATAGCTGATTTTCATATTGAATCTGAGGTCACAGTCAAATTAAACACCAAGGTTCTTCACATGTGGTCTAACATATTGTGGCGTTACTCCTAAATCATTTAACAGGATCGAAGTGTTTCTGGATGAGCTGAAAAGATAAGCTAACTAAAGAACTTAAACTAATTAGAAGTTAAGAAGTGAAACTAATTTAACTTAAGAAATTTGTTTGTCATCCAAGTCTTAATATCATGTAGTGTGCCCACTCAGTTCATTCAGTTTTAAAGGAAGATAGAGCTGGAAGATAGAGCTGCATACCAGTGAAAGGAGATGTTGTTTATTCGAATAATGTGGGAGTGGGAGAATAATCTCCGAGTGGGAGCTTGTACAATGAAAAATGGACAGGCCCTAATACAGAACTTTGTGGGCCACCACAATCAATGGTAGCAATAGAGGAATAAAAATGACCAAAAATGTCCTGTGACTGAGGCAGGACTTAAATCAGTTCAGCATACTATCCTGCAGGTCAATCATACGCTCAAGGTGTGCAATAAAGATATCATCAAGTACGGTGTTAAATGCAGCACTGATGTCTAACAGGTGTAGGAGATCACAATTACCAGAATTGACTGCAAGTAGAAGGTCATTGGTTGCAATTAAAATGAGATAATATAAACTGATAAAAATTTATGTTGAGGAATTTTAATTTTAAAGAGAGTCGATTATTTCTGTGCACTAAATGAAATAATATGGGATGTTTGACTTCAGTCATAAGGCCACAACTTTTTATCATAAAACAACAACTACTCAACCTCAGAGTGCTTACCACAGGAAAAACTTTTTTGTCACTCCGAATTTGCGTTTGGTTATTCCCTGTGCTCCGCAAAACAACATAGCCTCTTTCAACAGTAATAGTGAAGTGAGAGTCCTATGAAAAGCAGAAATTCTTTCATTTGTTAGTTCATTTAAATCAATATGATATATATGTACACACTCACATTTACTTTATTCACATTATTTACACCTTCACACCTGCCCATTCACACTATTATCCAACCAGCCATTCATATCGCAGCAGTGCAATGCATAAACTCATACAGATACAGATCAGAAACTTCTCATAATTTTTTAAATCAAACATCCAAATGGGGAAAAAAGTACCGGTAATTTTGGTGATTTTGACTGTGGCATGGTTGTTAGTAACAGGTGGGCTGGCTTAAGATACTCCTGGGATTTTTACACACAACAGTCTATAGTGTTTACACAATATGGTACCATATGGTACCAAACAAAAGCTGGGGCAGCTGTGGCGCATGTGGTAGAGCGGATTGGCAACTAATCGTAGGGTTGGCGGTTCGATACCGAAGTGTCTTTGCTCAAGACACTGATAACTCTGCTACCATTGGTGTGTGTGAATGGGTGAATGAGACACAGTGTAAAGCACTTTGGATAAAAGCGCTATATAAGTGCGCCATTTAAAATAATAGAAGTCAGAAGCCTTGTTGAAGTCTAGACTCGACGGCTAGAGAAACTCAAATAACAACTCTTTACAACCAAGGTGAGCAGAAAAGTGTCTCACAATGCACAACACATTGAACAGATGGGCTATAACAACAGAAGACTCTAATAACATGCCTGGTGAAGGTATGATATATTTTACAATATGTCACACCATAAATTTTTGTGCAATTGGCATGTAGTAATTCTTCATAGAAACATTCATCCCTTATGTATTAAAGCTGCATTTAATTCTCCAGAAATCTTAAGATTATCATGATCCTAGTGAAAATACTCCAATTTAAAGTCTAGCATTTCCTAGCTCACCTCATTCCCCATAAGAAGCAGCAAGGCATTCTCTTGTCGACTCAGAACAAAGAACCTGATGGATTTACTGCTGACCACATCAATCTTGCCATAGCCTGTACCGTCAAAGTATTTTGTCACTTCTCGGGTCTCACCTCTAAAAGGGAAGAGAAAGATTATATTATTGTACCTTATAATTGAACCGTTAAGTCAGAGTCAAGCGACAGGAATATTTCCAGTTACCTTAGACATCGGTCTGTATGTTTAATGTTGACAGTATGCTGGAAGTTGTATAGGC
Organism: Prietella phreatophila; assembly: GCA_025728095.1. Lineage (NCBI taxonomy): Eukaryota > Metazoa > Chordata > Actinopteri > Siluriformes > Ictaluridae > Prietella > Prietella phreatophila. The sequence goes on from JAOUWY010000003.1 coordinate 16,059,542, forward strand.
TGAGGATGTGTTCATTTAATGTATTAAACTCAAGGCATCCTTTAAATTTGGGATACTGGAGCTCCAGTGGTGGCTAATATCAGAAACAAATATGACAAAAACAGGAAAGGATGAAAATCCAAATATATTTGTGCTACCTAACAACTAATCATATTTCTTAATCCAATATCAGGTGAAACGGACTTACAGTGAAGTCATCTGGATATCCTCCCACATAGAAAACAACCTCATCACTGTCCAGATCCAGCAGGTTTAGTTGTATTAGGTTGATTTGTGATTTTTGGCAGCTTCTTAGGTATAGCTGAGGTGCATAACGGAGATGTCAATGCTGGACTGGGTAATTGTTTGAGTCTTTATTTTATAAGTTATGCCCCCCAGTTTGTACACACAATATAGGACACCATCCATGACTACCATTCCAATAAAGTCTCTCTTTATCTGGAACAGATTAGAAACAGTAAGCAAAATCAAACTAGAAACAGCAAGCAACATAATAGAAACTGAGATATCATACAGTATGTGAAATGTGTTAGTTAATCAATATCATTTTGTGTTTAAAGCTTGTGGTGTTAAGTTAAATCTAGTAAAATGAAGAAGAAAATCATGTTAAATCGTTGTCCAATCACACAACAAATGTCATTAGTAAATTTTAAACCTAATAATTGTGATGAACCTCCTGAGCTAGCTAGCTCACTACAAAAGGCAACTTTTGCTAATAAATCCAAGACAATATCATTGTTAACCAGCAACACCAAGAAAGAAAATCTAGGTAGCAGCCTTATCTACACCATCCTGACATAGAACAGGGTTGTTTTTATTCTTTATAACAATTCTTACAGTAGAGTTACTGTAGAGTTACTGTAGAGTAGACTTACCACTGCAAAGTTGATTATTTTCCTATAACAGCACATGCTGAAGTGTTTTAAAAATCGCTTTTGACAACAATTCCATCCATCCATTTTCTATACTGCTTGTCCTACTGGTTCACGGGGAACCTGGAGAGTATCAAAGGGAGCATGGGGCACAAGGTAGGGTGCACTTTGGACAGGGTGCCAATCCATCGCAGGCCACAATCACATATTGCCAATAATTTGATTTTGTATATTTAAAAGACATTTGATTTTTTTAAAAAATCTGTTTTATAGTTAATTTAGTGAAAAGGCCTCAAAACAAGTTAGTGCCTATCACTTAAACATTATAGCAGCTATAAACAGTGGTTCTCTTATTAGCCTTCCCTTTCTTCCTTTTCAAAAAAACAACAACACAGCTTGTCACGTTACTGAGAAACTGGAAATCATAAACTTTCCTATCATGGAAAAATTACTGAATGTTACAAAATGCTGACCATTTGTACAATCAGACCATAAACATATCATTAGACTTACAGTGCTGTAAAAAAAAAAAAAAGTATTTTCCCCATTCTAATTTCTTCTGGGGTTTTTTTGTGTATACTTCATACTAAATTATTTTAGATCTTCAAACAAAATACAGCATAAAATACAGGTAACCTGAGTTAACACACAATACAGTTTTTATTTTTTTATTCTTTTTAACTGAAGCAAAAAAAGCTATCCAACACCTATAAACTACGTGAAAAACTAATTGCCCCCTTAAACTTATAATCTGACTGTGCCACCTTTAGCAGCAATAACTGTAACCAAACGTTTCTGATATATGGAGACCAGTCTTTCACTTACTTCTAGGACTAGGATTTACTCCTATGCTTTGGATCATTGTCTTGCTGCATAATACAGTTGCATTTGAGTTTCAACTTCTGACTGAAAACCAGACATTCTCCTTTAGAATTTTCTGGTAAAGTTCAGAATTCATGTTTCCCTCAGTTATTGCAAGTTGCCCAAGATCTGAAGCAACAAAGCATCCCCACGCCTTCACAGTTCCACCACCATGCTTGACCGTAGGTATGATGTTCTTTTTGTGGAATTCTATGTTTGGTTTATGCTAGATGTAACGGGACCCCTGTCTTCCAAACAGTTCCACTTTTGACTCATCAATCCACAGACCATTCTCCCAAAAGATTTAAGGATCATTTGCTTCAATAAATAACATTATCATTTAAAAACTGTATTTTTTTGCTTACTCTGGTTACCTTTGTTTTGTCTTAGATTTAGTTTTAAATTCTGAAACAATTTAGTATGAGATCAGTACATTTTCACAGCACTGTATATGTTATGTGGAATGTCTGCAATATAAGTTTGTGCAAGTTGCTATAGGAGCTATAGTTACTGAAGCAATAACATATCAGAATGAGCCATTAACATAAATGTGTGATTAGTCTTGGAGGTGGAATTACTGTCAGAGCTGCTCTTATAGAAGATTAATCAACACCTTTTGACCAGATAGAATTGAGGATTCAGCAGTGCCATGTTATAAAAAAATTATGTACAGGTTGTCTTAAAAGCCCTTAACTAGACAAAGAGATGTGTTTAAACAAGTTTTTTTTTTGATTGTGTACAATTACATACTATTCATCAACAACTTCTGCATTAAATGAAAACGTGCCAAATTACATTCTTGTTTCCCAGGTAAAGGACGAACATATTTTCTTCCTCTCCACTTTGGCGTTGACTGTGCCTGCCTTCCCGACCAGGGGGTTCTTTTTTGGGCTGATGGAGCATCAGGTCCATGGTAGTGAATGCTCGTAGATCAACCAGGTTTTTAGGAGGTCGCAGCTCTATGTGGCTTTCACCAGAGAATAAGATGGGTCCCCTAATCTGAAGACACAGAAAACATGTTGAGTCAAGAGATCATGAGTTTAACTCTCAACTACGCCTCAGTCATTTTGGGGGAAAAAATAATGATAGCATAAATAATCCACCTCATTCATATTAATTACACTGACAATTATATTTCACATGTGCCTTTGCGATCACCGCTGATGACATGTTATGGATGTGTCAGAGACGCATAATATCAGCACAAACGGCATGTAAACCTAAGAAGCATGCCATGCCATGCCATTCCAAGCCTTGCTTCCTCATACAGTTCTGTGATTTCTCGTATTTCTGCTGTCATGTTTGGTTCCACAAAAGTCCAAAATAATCTGCTTTTTAGTGAAAATATGCTACAGCATACAATGCCAGTACTTACTGTATTGGCTAGTTCTCTGGTTCTCTCAATCATGTCTTTGATTTTCATAATGCTATCAGACATGTTGGCTCTGCTGGGCAGCCGGCTGCTCTGATTCTCCACTTCAGCCAGAGTATCAGTAAGGTTGGGGAAGAATTTGTTCAGTTCATCCACTGACAAGAAACACAAGGTTTACTGCACTGACACCCCAGTTTATACTTTTGAAAGATCTTTTATGTCTATTAAATTTATGTAGACTGAATTAATCATATCTAGCTCATGGTACATTAAATTATCACTGCAGAAGTCTTATTTTGACCAAATCACTTAATTATTAGGAACTATAAAACAAGTATAAAGCCAATACAGCAAAGTCAGCACATCACCAAGGAACTAATAATGTTCTGAATATGCATCTTTGTCCTAGACAGTATAATTAGGTGCACATCCCTTAGTAATTTTCTAATAATATTACAGGAAGCAACTTTTGTATATATTGCATATTCATATATTTTTGGAATATCTGAAGAGTCTCACATGTTTTGGTGATGCTGTTGAGTATGTTGTCCATGTTTGAGGCACTGCTGGGTATTTTGATCTTGTCCAGCTCCTTACTAATGGTGCTTAAACGTGCTGTATCATTGTTGACTGTTTTGTTGGCAGCCTGGACAACATCCTTAGCTTGTTTCATAAGGGTACCAATATGATCTGAATCAAAAAGTGAATTCAAAATCTTGTTAAACCAACAGCATATGTTTTATAGTAGGCAAATAGTTCAATTGAAATAAAAGTTTTCCCTATGGACAGATATCTCACCTCGGTTGATTATGTTTAGATCATTCTTGAGAGTTTGGATATTTTTTTGCATATCCATTTTTTTGCCCTTTGCCGTGTCCAGGTGCTCTTTAATGGTATCATACTTTTCAGCAGCCACTGAAGGCCAATATGCAAAACATAAGAAGGAGATTTTAAAAACGTAGACTAATGTATAAGGTTTCGTTCTGATGAGTTAACAGAGAAGAGAATGCTAAACTGAGGTTTGAATATTGCAATTAATATGAAACTAAAAAAAAAGTTTATTAAGTTTCTGCTATACAGCATCTATATCATTTATTTTACACTATAAATGCTTTGTAAACACATTTTTGAAATCTGTTTATGTGGAATATCACCCATACAAGTCTCTATTTAAGTTGTTACCATAGAAAAGATAAAATATAGGAATGAGTGTATTTAATGTAAATGATTTGCCTCTGTTATAGAAAATTACTGAACACTTTCTGACCAATTGATGTTAAGAATTCACCATTGCTGTGGTATAAAAATTATTATGTTCATAATTAATATTATACACCCATAAAGCTCATCAATGACAAATTAAACAAGAAAACCTTTCAGATTATTTTCTGCTTCCTTAGCTTTGTCATCTAGGCTGTTTGCAGAATTATTTAGTTCTTCTGCCTTTTTTGTTAGGTCTTGTGCTTTCACATCCTATACAAAGAGTGAATACAATCAAATAAAGGGTTTTGCCACATTATAAACAAATTAATCATACTGATAGAAATTGTTTTGCACAGCAGCACTCACCGCTAAGGCATGATCTACAGCTTTGTTGGCTTTATTAGCTGCTGCCACGGCTTCTTTGATAGCCTTAATAATGTCTCCAAATGCATTGATCATATCTATTGCTTTATGAATAGTTGAAGTGTTGGTGTAATTTAGAAGAGACCTATAACAAAATATGTGGTTAATACTAATGTTTCTGTAACAACACATACTGTATAAAACACACAAGACTCACACAAGTCAGCTTACATTTGAAAATGCATTGCAAGATCCATGAGATCCTGTGCATGCTCCTCTGAGTTTTTGACAATAACGTCCATGGCTGTGGCTTTAGAAAGCTCATCAAGTCTCTGGTTCAGCTGTGAATTTGCCCCATCCACTTCAGCTGCAAGATTTGCATAGTCCTAAAAAAGACAAATATAACACATTAAACTCTGTCAAATAACTCATGCTAAATGAATACCAGTTAAGTTCATGTTCCACTGAAATCCAAACTATGTTATTGTGAACTATTTTACACTAATGTATATGTGTTATAAAAACTGACATACTATATATCGTAGGACGCATTACAATACCAGTGTCTTGCATTTTTTAGATTGTTCATCATGTTCTGAAGATCCTCGGTGTCGCTCAGTATTCCTCTAATTATTGACAGATCAGACAAGATGTCATCCTGCGTGTTCTCAAACATCATACGATGATTCTGAGGACACGATACAGTAATCTGCAGCTTACTGAAAAAGTGTATGTGACTGTCATTATTTAAAACCTTATGGAAAATATAAGTACCATAATATCAGACAGAACGTCTTCATTACCAACATTCATGAGAATTGTTTTGTTTACAGCTTTTTCTGCCTGTTTTAATGCTTCCTCTAGCTCTTTAAGCCCAGTGTTCCAGGACATTAGGTCTTGAGCTATTCGTTCAACAGAAGCTTGGGTAATATCCAGATGATTTGTCAGATTGTTCATGATGTAGTCTAAGACTGTGGAAAAGACACATTCACTTGAAAAATGGTTAGTTGTAGAGTGTATCGTAGTGGTGGCTTCTGCAGGTAGGTGATGTAGAGCATCACCATATACATTGAACAAATGCTAATCTTCATTCACAAATCCACACATTTTAACTACCTTTGAAAGACTAATTATCTCTTTTGAGTGACCAATATTGAAAAGAGCATTGCTATTTGTCAGATTTAAGCCAACATCCTATTGATTTGCTCACCTTTCTAGATGTTGCACAATCATGGGCCAATATGCTCACGTCCCCATTTAGTTATTTTTGCACCTAGTGGTCAAAAATGGGAAGTGCTAACAGAGGTCAGGCAGGAATCAAGCTGTCCCATGCTCACTCTATAAACATTTTTTGTCCATGGCCATCAAGATCTCATTTTATAGCAAATATAGGAATAAAGGAATTAAATTTTATGTTTAATCTGTTAATCTGGAATTAATCTGTTATTATCTGCCTGGAATATTGAAAGTAAAATGAAAGTAAAAATGTTTGCAAATGTGAACCATTAGCTTACCGTTACTTTATGTTCCATTTGTTCCCATACTATCTTGTATTTCTATTTAATTAAGAAAAAGGTAACATTTTGGATATTTTAAAACAAGTTACAACTGTATTTCTATAAATTCTAAAGGGATGGCATGGTCCAATGGGACAGAAAAAAAAGGGTTAAATTTTTTTTTCTTAAAACAGATGTTAAATAAATTTTGAGTTTAGCGTGAACAGTTGTTTTGGGCAGGAACAGATTAAATTTGGTAGGGGAATATTTCAATCTTACCAAAAGAAGTATGTGTCTAATAATTTCTAATAACAGTGCCCTAAAACATGGGCACGACCTCTAAACTTCAAAATTCACCTGAACAGCAGTCATCCACAGGTTTATCAAGAGAACCCAACTGACTAAAACTCACGGTTTTGTGCTTCCGAGAGCTCGTTCTCAGCCAATCTCCTCTGCACTTTACAATTTTGCTTTTGCATATGCTCCACCATCCGTTGCACTTCCTCCAGCATTCCAGCAAGCTCCTTGCTGGACAGAGTGGCGTCGATACCCTTTGAAATCCTCAGTTGTTCCAGGAATTCTAAACAAGAACCAGATCAGTCATAAACATGACTTGTTTAAGGGATGTATGTAAGGAACACTTCATTACAGTTACAATATTCTACTTGATTTACTACTGCAAGATATGAGTTTGAAAAACAGATATTTATATAAGATTTTTATCAAGAATTAGAAACAGTAACATTCAGTCTTCTCAAAAAATATACCACTGTACCACATCTAAATCTATATGAAGGTAAAAATCAAATAGTTGAACTTCTTCTGACTTGCCTTGTATTCTTTTCAAAGGTTTGTCAGTATTAGTGAACAAGTTTTGTCCCTTTTGGTGTGTTTTGTTCAAATCCTTTAATAAGTCCTAAATGGTTAAAGATGTTTGATCTGCCTGATGAACAAAATTTTAACATTCCATTAAACACATTAAATGTAAACCACTATTAACATATAATGTTTCATATCAATCCATATTAAGTAAAAGTAAACATATCTTTTTATATTTATATTAGTATAATATATTTGACTACATATTTAGAAAAAACAATTCTTTTTTTTTTTGTTTCGTTTGTTTGTTTTGGTTTGTCTTATCCTCAGCCCATGACAGATAAGATAGATAGCAAAGAGCTATCTAGTTATTCTTAAGGGTTCTTAGCTTTCCAATGGGGTTCTACTAGGAACTAGGGTATACATAGAACCTTTATGGGTTTCCTAATTTACGGTAAGCAACTTATACCATTAAGGATTCTAGATTTAATCATTTTAAAGAATACACAGATAAGCTGTAATTTATTGTTGTTTTATTGTTAACTTTTAAGATGTGCAAAAAACAGGCTGGTGAGAGAACAAATGTTTCTAGATATTATAACATAAGTGATAACAGAGACTAACTTGTTTTGTGGATGGTCCACAACATTAAACATGTTCATGACCATAAGTAAAAATTATTATTAGTATTATTGTTATTGTTGTTGTTGTTGTAGTCAAATTGCTATGGTATAAGAGAAAATAAACTAATAAGTGTGTGCTGTTTATTTTGTAATAACAGTGCACCCTGTAATGGTTTACTCATTAGATACTGTATATTCAGTATAGAGCATATATTTAAAGGGGAGAAGGGTTGAATCTGGAACCTTATACAGTAGTTGTCTTTAGTTTGTTCCTTTATTGGAACCCTTTAAGCTTCTACATAAAACAAGAGAAGATTTCTCTTTGAAAAAGGAACCTTTTAGGAAGATACGAACCTTTAACTATCCAAAGAACCTCTAAGTCACCCTTATATTTGGTTATATAATAATTTAGGTTGCTGTTGTGTTGTCTTATGAATATACATATTAGTTTATACTGTATTCCAAGGGATTTTGTCTGTCATAGTTTCTGGTTTCCCAGTTTCTAGCCCAAGTGCCTATTCCTTAATAAACAGATTCAGCCAGTGAATTCCTGTTATTATAGAGTCCAAAAGTCCAAATATAGCAGTACATATACCTTAATCTTAAGCTTCATCTTGTCTTTTCTGACACCATCCATGTCTGTCTCAAGTTCGTTCATCTTCTGCTTCAGTACTTGAACAGATATTCTGTAATTCTTTACTAGTTTCTGAAATTATGAAACATAAACTTGCTGAATGTGAGATTTGACATCAGATCATTTCTGTACTGGGCAAAAGTCAAATCTATGAAATGGTATAATGCTGAGATTTTAGCTACCTTTGTAGCAATCATGTCATCTTCTAGTTTTCTCAGAGCAGTAAGACTTATGGAGATGTTTCTCTGAAATTTGAGTTGGTCATTGAGGATGGAGAGCTCATCATCCATCGCCTCTAAAGCACCCGTTAACGTTTGAAAGCAACTATCACACTCTGTAAAAACCAAACATTGAAAACACTGAAAGAGGATGTTGTAGCCAGGCCTGATTTCAATCCATTATAGTGCAGTGTGATTCAGCTTTAAGACTTGAGTGAAAATGCACTCATTCTACATGCTTAATCTGCTAAAGGGATATTTAAATCTCTACTGAACCCTTAGAGTTTGCATTTTTACTTTCTGTAGTGGAGGTTTGAAATTATTTCTTGTAGCTACTAACAATAGTTGATCATTTTTTAGCTTTGAGAGTGACTGTAAAACCAGAGCCATAT
>JAOUWY010000003.1:16070781-16083932 GCA_025728095.1 Prietella phreatophila
GGTGGTTTGATTCCCGGCCCGGGTGACTCCACATGCCAAAGTGTCCTTGGGCAAGACACTGAACCCCAAGTTGCTCCTGCAAGTTAGTGCCTTGCATGGCAGCTCTGCTACCATTGGTGGGTGAATGAGACTCAATGTAAAGCACTATATAAGTGCACATTTACCATTTATATATCAAGCCATTTAAGGCCCTTAAAGATATTACTTAATATTGTGAAATCCTATAAGCACCTAAATAAAATAAAATACAAGATAATTTTAAGAAATATTGGGCATCATTAAGCGAATTGTAGCCATGTTTTTCAAGATTCACAATTGTGAAAAGTGGCCACACCCACTTCAAATCTTTTGATGTGCCCTAGCAATGGTAAATCAAAAGTAATTTTTTTGATAACTATTGAACTAAGACCTTCATAGTATTGTCCTGCAATAGTTTAATTTCATTTCAGCAAAAACCTATGACTAGTTGGCAAAAGAAGGTTTTTAACCTTATCTGAAGCATTTACCGAACAGTTTGACAGACATCAATGGTTCATTGAGGCAAAGTTATTTAGAATGAGAAGACCTATCATTTGATATGTATTAGTTATGTTTGTTCAAAACACTGCATTTAAATGACAAAAATCATGATAGCACCACCTAGTGGACAATAAAAAAAACCTCTTGGACCAAGAGTCAAACAGGTGATGTTTCGTTCCGATCGCCATTGGTAATCATGTCTAATAGTTACTGAAATTTGATTGGCCCATGGCGCCCATGCTTTTCAACATACGTGAATGTCTTCATAAACAGTGATGGCAACTGGAACAAAGATACTGTAAGCAAATTTTCAATGGTTCAATGGATCAATGTTCCATAGTTACAGTCAATTTCATGGTTTTCGGTATTATTGCCACCATGTGGCAAAACTGCGCCAACTTTTCTAAGTGACCATAGAATGTCCTCACAAAGAAGTTTGCCAAATTTGGTGAAGATATCTAATTTCATTCAACAGTTATAGTCATTTAGGTGAAAGTGGCCACGCCTACTTCCTTTGTTTTCGCATACAGTAGCTACCTCAAGTCGGAAGTTCAAACTTAGTTTTGATAACTTTTGATATAGAGACAAGATAGAATCGTTTTGCACTGGTTTGGTCCCAATTGGATAAAAATCCTAGGACTAGTTCTTAAAAGTTGGTTTTCCCAAAAAATCCAAGATGGCAGAAATATTTTATAGGCAGAAATGAAATCAGAAATTATATATTTCTTGTTCATCTGGTCCTAAAGATTCCATAGATATAAGGCACTTGAGTCTGTGACAAACGGCTTAAAAGTTATGGCAGTTTTTCTAAACATGCTCACTATAGTGCCACCATCTGGTCGATCAGGACGAAATTTTATTAAAAAAAATTAAATCCTTACAATTACAATAGGGTTTCCACGCTATTCGCTTGAACCCTTAATTATTTAGGAAAGCTAAGTTTTTAGAAAAGTATTAAGAGCCCAGCATGCAGGGATTAAAACTTAAATCATATCAAATACTGAGCTCAACCTCTATCGTGATCAACATGCTTAATTACAGGATTTACCAGCAGGTCCAGATTTACATTCCTTCCTCCTGTAGTTACATATTTTTCCAATTTATTTCACTGTAACTACTCAATAATTAGTAGCAACTGCTTAATAATATGCGTTTGAATGAATTATCTCATCTCATAGGTCAATAAATTGAATGGTTAAAGATAATCTCAGTTTGGACACACCAGAAATGATTGGTTCAGTTATAGTGAATAACACTGACATCAACAGAGGTGTACAGGGAGCATTATCGCCCCATATGAATCCAGTTTCATATGTTGTAGCTGGTGCCTTGCTGCCAAAATTTGTCTTTCTTTCTTCTTTTGTTCACAGATTTGTAATCCTATAGTTTTTGTAATGCAAACTACTCTTCAGCTACAATTATCCAGACATTTTCACACCTGCCTACCTGCCTACATTCAGTTAATAACGTTTCATGCAGCTCCTTACCTGTATATCCCCTCCAGTGTGGTTGTTGTATGTAGGGTCACAATATTTTCTAGAATGAAGCCTTGGATGTTCTGGGTTGTTCTCCAGTTGTACCTGAATGGGTCGTGATGCTTGGTCCACGAGACAGAGTGTTGAACCAGCCACACTGCAGAGCAGCACAAACCGGAGACAGCTCATCCTTCCTGCAATCTCCAAGAAGAAGTCCTGACATCCACTTCCAGAATTAAGAAAGCAAAATTAAATTATTTAAGTGACACCTCTGAGTTTCAACATCTACTCCAAAGGCCAAATATGTGAAAAATTGTATTGATCTAAAAAACTGCACACATCAAATAGTCCCCTTCCTGCATGCATATACGGAGAAAGTCTTGTGCTTGGCTTGGGCTGGGCTCTTTCTCAGCTTCAAAGTTCAAATTTTATCTTGCTGCATATTGATTCAGTTCTGATAGCATAGCATAGTATAAAGGCATGACAGAGACTAACTTTCTTACATGTTTTCACAGGCAAGGAGTCAGGGGAGGGATGGATCTTAATTTTGTGCAACCTCTAAAACTTTGTTTATGAGGAAGAGGTTACCTACTCCTTATTGCACTTAATGTGTTTCAGTCCACAATCATTATAACATCAAAACCTTTTCAAAACCATTATAAACCCAAAGCCTACTAGCATGAGGATTAATATCACTGCACACTGAAAATCGATTTGTCATTGCAGTGTAGTGTACATCACAATCAATTCAGCCAAAATAAAATGTATTTGTTTCTGATAATAAAAATAAAATATAGTGTCTAGCACCTGTGGGAGACACAAAGCATATCTGAGGTTGGTGCAGCACTGTGGGAAAGAAAGCAATGTTTTGGTGTTAAATGTTCCCAATTTCCCCAAACATACCCAAACCAGACAAAACAAGCATGTTGCTTTATAACGTGTGACAAAGTTTTCAAGGGTGAAGCATGGCAGAAGGGAAGATATTTGCTGTGGCTGTGTAATTTCTGAAATGAGTGTATGTACATTGTGGGTGTGGTGGGAGTGAGAGAATGTAACATAAACACTGTAGAATGTTTGCTTGTTTTATTCTGATTCCCATTATCCCAAAGTAAAACCTAACCATTGTGAATAAAAGGGGAATATTGTAATGTCTAAGATCAGTTGTACTGCATCTAGCATTGTAAAACATACAATACCTCCATGTATGGGTCATCTTTCGTATGTATGTATCTAAGATTATTATTCTTTTTTTTTTTTTGAAAGGTTGAGAGAAAGTTTTAATATGTCATCAGTATGTCATCAGGCTACCTTTAGTATGCATGTTTACATACTAAATACTGCATATTTCTATGGGGTGAGATTTAGTATGAGTAGTATGCCTAATATGCCATTTTAAATAAAGCCAGTGTTACCCTGTCAGACCTCATCTATTAAATACTATTTTATTTCCATAGAGTTTAACAATAGAGTTTTTTTTCCCCAAAAATAAGCAGTTTTACAGAAACCTTGATGTAGATTTAGATCCCTAATGAGCAAGCAAGTGGCAAGAAAAGCAGCAAGAAAGAGCTTAAAGAAAACTTCAGAGGAACCAGAATCAGAAAGGTAAGAGTAAATGCAATCAATATTTACGGTGTTGAAAGGATGTTCAGTGATTGAGTCTTGTGATGACCACAGGTCTTTATGATTGCAGCAGCAGGTCTTATCTACAAATCTACACTATCCAGGTGCAATTTATGCCTGATTTAACACCTCAATGTCTCAACATTCACTTGAAGGATTGACACTAAAGCCATTTGTAATGTCTGTTTGCTGTCAAATTTTTAAACTTTGTCCATTTTTGAGCCGTTTTCTCAAAACATTGCCATATTTAGTCTTTGGAAATCTGACTCCAAATACCCTATCTGCACCTGCTATGACTGCCCAGTGTTTGACATGATAGTCATGGAATACAAAGTCACATGAAAGTCACAGGAATACAAATGTCACATGTAAAGCTCCTGAATTGAGTCGGAGAGTCACGTCCAGATATTATGGTTTATATTTTTAACCAGATTCAAATGTTGTTTATTCATTTCCAGCACAAAGAATCAATCTTGGACACTGAGTTAATAAGTCAACAACTTTTTTAATTGAGAGATACAAAAAGATTTATACAATAGGGTAGAGAGCATAGCTAGCGATTCCGCAGGTGTTGCTGCCGTTTCGGATCATGCGCATGTACCCTCCTTCTCCCCAACCTGTGCCCCAGCTGATGACAGAGAGATGGTTAGACTTATCAACAGTGTACACGCTTCCACCACAGTTCCAATATTTTAGTCCTGTAGGGCTTGTTAGCACATTTTAGTGATGTTTTTCCTTCATGCTCCTCTAGCATACATGATTCAGCTCATTCCTCCTTCAGAAGTTTAGTAGTGGTGTGCTAGAGTGAGGAAAAAACCTAGCATTTTAGCTGTGCAATTTTCTAATCCTGGAGTTGTCTTGCACAGGATATTGATGTGCTTTAAAGAAGAAATTTTAGAGCCCCCTCCTGCCTGCAACTGAATTGAGACTGCAGTGAAAATACTGACAAACCCTTTCTTTCTCACCTACCCAACTGTAAACATTACAAAATGCAAATTCAGAGAGGTGGGTAGAGTAGCCAAACCTACTCATAAAAATAATTACTAAATTAATTAGTAAAATGAATAATGTTATTAATTACTTGAGTAAAAGTAATAAAGTATCCAATGAGAAGAGTACTCAAGTAGCAAGTTACTAGTTATTTTGGATCTAATTAAAATGAAGGGAAAATCCATTCAGTCCACTGCAGAGAACTGCAAGTCTGGCAACCTCATTATATGCGAAATACACGAATTATTAATACTACATATATTCATTAATATTTAACAGTAATGAAGGAACACTGCCGAATGTAGCGATGTAAAAGAACATTTCTGTGACTAAAAGTAAACTTGAGTAATATATGTATGGCCAGTTAAACCTACTCTTAAAAGTATTTTTTTTTCTCAAAAATGTTACTCAAGTAAATGTGGCACATTACTACCCACCTCTGACCTTCAACCAATCTAATGTAACATGTTGCATAATTATTATGGTTAGATTAAATTTTCAGAGTGTTGCTGTTTTCCAAGTTACAAAGCTAATGCTAAATGAATATCTATAGTGTGTACATGACACATACACATACAAAGCATGTGCTAATGCCCCTGTACCATGGCCATACTGTGAACAATGCTATTACATTACACTGTTTAGTGTTCATATATTTTTTTAATCTTTAATGCTTAAACTCTTCACTTAAGGTCACCTCACCTTAATTTGTTTCAATATATACAATTGTGCTTGAAAGTTTGTGAAAATGTAAAATAGTAAGTCACTACTGTAGTTTATATCAATGTGAGAAACAGCCAAGGCGAATTACTTATTAAATCATAACTTCCTTAGCTTGATTCTAAAATAACTTATTACAAAGATCTATTACAAATACACTGAGTGTTGAAAGGGCATGTTCTGACCTGTTTTTGATGATCCAGTAGTCTCTGCCTCTCTCTGAGCCATAGCCAACCAGAACCACTGCATGGCTCAGGTTGTTCGGATTGCATCTTGGTTCCTCATAGATCCCTGACAGAACATTTCAAATTACTTTAAAGTGAAAGAAAGGTACACTTTTATTTAGTTTATATGAACTAAACTAAACTAAATAAACTATATTGTATATAGTTTATTTAGTACGGTAATTTAACTTCTATTTATGAGTCACCAGTGTCAGCTCTTTGTAAAAGTCAGTTTGTTTTTCTTCACTGGAGTCTTCAGGACAGAGGAGATTGTGTTTATGTTTTTTTCAGTAACGTGACACACCACATTTTTTTTTACCTGATCAGGTTCAAGAGATAGCTGCTATAACATAATTTATGACATGAACTAATATTTCACAAGGGTATACCACATTAAATATAACTACAAATGGTTAAAAAGCATTAAATTGTCATGTCCGCGATAGACAATTCTGCTATAGACCACCCTCACCTCGTTATTTATTTATTTACTTATTTATTTATTTTAAAACTTCTTTTGTTGTTCGCTCTACTTCCTTTGCTTAAGCACACTTGTTTGTGTGTTTTCCAGTTAGGCATCCTATTTACATTCTGTGTGTTCCCTCCTTACTCTGTGGATTTTGTGCATAGTTGCATCATGGTCTTTGTTTTCATGTTGAGTTTTATTCTCTTTGCCTGGCCCTGGCTTGCTTTAGTATAGTTCCTTGTTTTAGTTATTCTAGTTTTTGGGTTATTTTCCAGTCTCCGCTTGTGTTTTGTTTTTGTTTTTTTTAAGTTTCATTTTTATTGAACATTTCTACTGAACATTTCTGCTAAACATTTCTGCTGAACATTTCTGCTAAACATTTCTAATGATCATTTCTGCTAAGCATTTCCAATGATCATTTCTGCTGAACATTTCTAATGATCATTTCTGCTAAACATTTCTAATGAACATTTCTGCTGAACATTTCTGCTAAACATTTCTGCTGAACATTTCTGCTGTACCTTTCTGCTGAACCTTTCTACATCACATTTTCTGTTCTGTCCTCTCCTCCCAAAAATTCAGTTGAGAAGAACCAATTGAGCAACAGCAGTAAACCTTCACAGGTTTTTTCTTTTTATACAAAGGAAAACGAAATTAAAAATATCGAAAACACACAACCCACCCCTCTGGCTCATCATGGCTACACAATAACTGAAATTGTTAAAAATTGTTGTTGTTTTGTTAATAAAGAAATCTGCACGTGCATCTCACTGAATCCAATGACAGACATATCTTTCATTAATAAGTTATGTTAATTTTCATTGTTAGTGGTATTTGGAAATTGTTATGTTATATGAGGAACAAAACAATTCAGGATGCACTTTTATTGGAAAAGAATCAACTTAAGGGTGATAACAGTAATGTCACGTCAGACCACATCACACCCGATCATTGACTATTTTCCTATGACAGCAAACTCTGCTATGTTTTACCACTTACTTATTTTAAGTAGGTCTGCATTTTAATCCATAAAAATGTTCTCATCATGTTCTCAAGTACAATTTTGAACCTCTCACCTGAGCTATAGAACAGAAAGCTTGGGTGGTCAGCATCGACTGCTACAGTGATTGGACCGATAGTTGCCAAAGCGTCAGCCAACGCCTGCTCATCTCCATTGGGAATGAACCTGTAGTCACTGATTTGTGCCACAACCTTGTTGCTGTCATAGAAGCAGGGCTGTGTATCCTGAGAAATACAATCAAATAGTACATTTGAGAAGTGATTTAAAGAAACAAAGCAAGGTTCATGTTCTATTCATTATTTAGAATATTTCAATATTCTAATTATTATTACAATAATGTTGCTAATATACAGTACCTTATATTTCCAATCAAGTATTACAAATATAAACATTTTTGGAAATACTTGTGAAAAGGAAAAATGCACAAAACACTTTCCATATTTGGAGGAGTGTAAATAAGAAATGGAGAGAATGGAAAAACTGCTAAAATTGCCATTTCTGATTTATTGATATTAATAATTTGTTACTGCCAGGTCAAGCCTACAATACTAATATGACTTTTAATGTGATGGATGTGGTGGATGTGATGTTCATTAGGAAAACTCTAGCAGACTCTGTGACTCGCACTCACCACTGAGGTATAAGGGTATGTTGTAGAGGCTTGCAGGCCATTGTTAATCACATAATCATAAGCGTTGGCCATCCAGGCCCCATTGCAGCCATATGTGCCGTAGGACCATGAGCAGTCCACCAGATTCTGCTCGCTAAGAGACACCAGCTGACCTGTTTTCTTGAACATTTGTCCCTCAATGGCACCTGTAGTGCTGAAAGCCCAACACGACCCACAGTAACCCTGAGTGAGAAAACAAGACACTTGTGATGTATGGATACATACGTGTATATATAAACAAACACACACATTCAGAGGAAGAAGGCTAAGAATGGTGAAGTTCTACTGGACATATTCAGGGAATTTCATGTTTAGTAAGTGTTTTATTGCATGTTTTTAAAAAGAAAAACATAAGGCTATCAACCATTTGTAGCTGAGAAGAGTTAATGCTCACCTGGTCTTTAATCTCTGTGACGTATCCCATCTGTCTGTAGTCTACCGACTTCAGTCGTAGTCTTCTGGCATTGTAGCGTAGTTTACGTGCATCAGCAGTCTTACGCTTCTTGTGTCCATTTCCATTTACCTTGGCTCCCAGTAACTGATGATACTCCAACCGAGTCTAGAAAAATGTATGTGGATTTGAGAAAGAATATTCTCTGATCAGCTTAACATTTAAAAAAAAAAAAGGAAGTTAGCAGATGTATTATAGCATGCTAGTAAATGTTAATAATTTACAGGGTTTTTTTTTTAGATTTGTCCTATTTGCATCATTACTTAAAGTAAACAAATAAAGGAAATTCATACAGCATGTTATTTTATTAATATTAAATACAGATGCTAATTAATGCTATAATGATGTTAAAAATCCATGCCTTATACAAATTGTGCCAGCGTAGAAGTAAAAACTGAATAGCATGGCATGATATATCAATAAAATTATGACTTACCAGGTCTCCATATTTGTTCATTGCCATAGTAAACTCTGACATGCCCATATAATATTTTCTATTGTTATCCTCAATCAGGTTCTTGTTTTTCTCCCAAATGGCTCTTCTTTTATTATCAGTGTTCTTTAGGAGAGAAGAACAGAGAATGATTTTATAAGACCTGACATCTTTATGTGCTCTGAAATAGTTTTCAGTTCTTCCTGCTGCAGAAGTGAAAAATAACCCAAGAATGTAAGCAATGGTGTATAGTATCTTATAGCACTGATGATCTACCTGATATATAAAATGCAAATATTTGTTTTTGATATTTACCTCTTCTTCATAGTCCACTCCGTTAGCTCTCTTCCACAGCTTCCATTCTGATGGTTCATCCTCTTCTGATTCCACTGCCATTGAGAGTGGTACAACCACGAAGAGGCTGACCAGGAGTGTCCTCCTAACCAGAACCTTCCAAGGGACCCGACTCATATCTGCTCAAACAGAGCAATATATACCTAAGTATCCTCACCTTTAGGGTATGTTAAAGTAACATCTTTACCTCTGACTGTTACAAAATGCTGACACTGGAGACTCACAAATTAATACTAAACATCTCCTTACAGAAAACTTCACCATATGAATAATTAGATGTTATTATTTCTTAAATAACAACTCATTATTGATAATTTTATTTTATAACTGGTAATAGGTTATGTAGAGTATCTGCCATAGAAATCACTGTGGAATAGCTATTACTAAAGAAATGTTTACATATTAAAAAGAGTGCATTACCTATGATTTGCACTGTAGCCAGAGCTAGTTTAAGAGCTGCTGCTACAGAAAATTAATCAATGCCTTCTAAACAATCATATTAAAAAATTCAGCAGCACTGTGGTTTAAATGTAAAGTTATTTCATGGTATTATCAGGACCATCTGCCTTGTATCTACACTAATTGACCATTTCATCAGCTAAATCTACCATATACATTTCTATGTAGGTTACTGTTACTGATTGTAGCCCATCTGCATGTATACCAAATGTGTCAGCAGTGTATATAGTAGGTACAGCAGGTTCTTTCTGGTGACTTTATTACACACAATTTCACTGTTGGTCCACATTGTAAATGTTACATAGTTAGAGCCTTCATCATATATTCTGACCACAGCACTGCTGTTGACTATTATTGGTTGGTGGACTGTTTCTAAATCCAGCACTAATACTGAGGTATTTAAAAATCCCAACATCTCTGCAGCACTTGATACACTCATATCAGTACTATGTCTCATAAAAGTTTTTGTCGAAGAATATTTATGGGGAAAAGTGCAAAATATTCCATTTTGAATAACAGTCCACATTACAAGTCATAAAATTACATAACATTAAAAACATCCATCTTTAATTGTTTTATCTATTATTTTTTTGGGGGGTCTTGGAAAAGCCCTACACATTTTCTTTGCCCCATATAGACACTTCAATTTGATAGAAAATCAAAATCTATGGATAAAACAATATGAACCACATTTAACACTTACCTGGCATGTTTTCCAAGCACTGTCCAGCGGATGAGTGGCTAATGAAAACTAGAGGATGTAACTCATACAGATGTCACTACACTAGGCTACTCTGTAGGTTTATATACTATATGGAAGGTGTGTCTTCACAGTCCTTTTAATCATAGCACACTAAGCCAGGCCTAGGCCCAGAAAGCCCTTAAATAATAAGCTGTGTTTGTTAATAACACCCTGGTTTAGTGAATGATACACCATTTACTATTTCCTTCAAACAGGTTTGCACGTCAAATGCTGCTCAGATTATATGACCCTCCCAACTGTTTTCATCTGGCCCTATAACTAGCTACAAATGTTACTACACCAATGTGATGTAAATTGTCATCAAACTCAGATAGATAGGTTGTATATACAGTCCATTCATAAATATATCCATGCTTATAAAAGTCCAAATAGTACAGGCTGATCTGCACTTTTCTATATCTCAATCCTACAGTGATATTTATACAGATGTAATGCAGATGTCAGCACATGATGTCATGGACGTTGGTGGCATCTGCAATAATCTGTTATTACACTTGAGCCTTATGATGAACATTCATCTTTGATGAGCATTGTGCTTCGTCTGTTCTGCTTTGAGGCGCTGTGGTTTGGAGTTTGTGAGATATTAAGTGTTGATTTTGAAGTTATGACGATCTTTGTTATATGGTGATATTTATGATACAATGCTGATACATAGACTGCTAATTGGGTACACATGTGGGGCATGATTTTTTTAAAATCCTGATTGTGACCAAATGCCCCCACAATGACAGGAATACCAGAGTTTTAATTTTGTGGGGACATTTGGCTGGTCCCCATGAGGTTTTTCTTTTTTCTTTTTCTTTATTTTTTTTAACACAAAGTAGGCTTTTTTTACATGTAATTTTTATTTTGTTTTATTTTGTGTTTGTGGAAAAGTTTGGTCCCCTTATGTGCCATAATACCTGTGTTTGTGTGTGTGTGTGTGTGTGTGTGTGTGTGTGTGTGTGTGTGTTTCTGAGCAAGTGAGTGAGAGAGTGAGAGAGAGAGAGAGAGAGAGAGAGAAAGAGAGAGAAAGAGAAAGAGAGAAAGAGAATTAGAAACTTTATTCATACAGAAATTTTACCTTGTAAATCATGTAACATATACTCTTAGAAAAAGGGTTCTTTGTATAATACTTCCTTGTTCTAATCAGGAAACTTCTGTTGTATTATTCTACAAAGGACTTTAAGGATACAGAGTGACAACCTATGAACCCTTAAGCGTTCTAGATTTGACCTTTTGTGTACATTATATAACAACAACACATTCAGTACATACAATGCGGTCCAAAAGTCTGAGCCCACAATAAAAATCTGGATTTTTTTGTCCATTTAAAACTGCAAATAAACAAAGTTTTAGAAAAAAAAATTAAGTAAAAAACAAAGAAGGGAAAGGAAGGAAATGTTCAATATCTCAACTATACATTTTGCACTGTTTCTAATTCACTATTTAAATTCACACAAATTTGTGATATTATCCATGTTAACTCAAAGTAATATTTTCTTTAAGAATTATCCATTCCGCTGAAGTATATGTTCAAACAATACACTGATGGATTTATTGTAAAATGATTATCAGGTTTTGGACAAACCTGTGCTGTCATTATAGCAAATGGGGGCCATACCAAATACTAAGAAATTCTAATTAGGATTCATCAGTTAGGAGAAAAATAAAACTTGCCACATTGTACCTCCCACACCACAAATGGCCCACATCACATGATCCCATAGGTGGTGCTACAGGCCATACTCAAAATCTATGTGCTTGTCCCTCAGCTCAGCCCCATAAATCCAAAATGCCTGAAAATTGGTACACATGCCTTATTTCTTATGGGGAACAAAAAAGCCATTGAGACCCATAAAGGTCACCATGATAGATATTCCAATACATGACAATTTGTGCAAAAATACAAAAATATTCTCATTAACCGTAGGTTTGATTGATTTGAACTGTGGTACATATGTGTGGGATACATGTCTTTCTATAGGATGATAAGCAATAAGCAATCAAATAAAAATTGGCTTAACTATTTACATATTGGTGAATGGACAGCTGTTGCACATATTTCTTGTGGCCGTAAATCAATGGAACATAAACCTATTGTCTTGATCTGTGCCACACACAAAGAGGACACTACAGTATGTTACCAAGTGGGATGGCAACCTCATATATACAAAAACAATGACATTAAAAGCAATTATAGTCTCTGTTATATAATGTTCAACAATATATGGTGTTGTTTGTCTTGGATCGGGTCAAAGTACACTTAATGCATATAGCTTAAAAGATTGCATTGTAAACTGAATTGTATTCACTGACTAATGTATGTTAAATAAGCGTTTTTGTATTTCTTTTCCATGCACAAGAAATGTAAGAGAAAATTGCCAAGAGAAATTTCTTGATTGCACTTATGGAACAAAGTAAGACGTGTCGTTTACTTTTTTGTTGTTATTGCCTGAGTGGTCATTCAAGCCTCTCTACCAGCTGTGTTTGAGCAGACTTGAGCAGAGGACAGAAAACTACTCAACGATCTAAAAATCTGCCATGGCTCGCAATGCGATGAAATGTATCTCTGGGATACTTTTCTCTACTGTGTCAATATTGAAATGTCCTTCAACCTTCAGGATGGATCCACCATTACTGTGTGCAGTTATATTTATTTCTATAATGAATATAATTCCAGGATTTTAATTTCACTCTAGCTTTTGCTGATAATATAATTTGTAAGGGAATATTAAAATTTTTATTTGTTCTTAACTAAAGTAGGAAAACAAATTTGTGGTATCAGACTTTTGTATAATCCATCCATCTTCAACGACTTATTCCTTGTTCAGGGTTGTGGGGAACCTGGAGCCTATCCCAGGAAGCATCAGGCACAAGGCAGGGTGTTAGTCCATCACAGGGCACAATCACACACACCCCGGACAATTTTAGACACTCCAATCAGCCTATCATGCATGTCTTTGGACTGGGGAGGAAACCCATGCAGGAACCGAACCCCGGAGGT
>JAOUWY010000003.1:16097439-16108463 GCA_025728095.1 Prietella phreatophila
TACTTCAGTTTCCTCCCCCAGTCCGAAGACATGCATGGTAGGCTGATTGGCGTTGCTTAATTGTCCGTAGTGTATGAATGGGTGTGTGAGTATGTGCGCTGTGTGCCCCGCGATGGACTGGCACCCTGTCCAGGGCGTACCCCGCCTTGTGCCCGATGCTCCCTTGGATAGGCTCCAGGTTCCCCATGACCCTGAAGAAGGAATAAGTGGTTGAAGATGAATGGGTGGATGGATGGTTTTTCAGCAGGGTTGGTCTGCTATAGGCATTATGGGTGCAAACTTCAGTACAGTATGATTTGGACAATGATTTGATACATGTTGATCTCACTGAATCTGATACGGTACGATTTTGACTGTATAATAAATTATAGTCCATAATAATTTATTTATAATCTGTAGTAATTGAATTATGATTGTTGTATAGATTCATGTCAGTCGTTGCCTTTTAAATTTATAGATCAATCCAAATTGTTACACCCCTAACAATCATAGGGGAGCCAGTGCCACTCTGACAACATGAATTATTATAATTTGGTAATTATTACAGATATAGCCTGATTACTATTTTTTGCAATGTTACAGAGCCAAAAAAGTAGATTTTGTAGTCAGACCCCTGAGCTAAGTTGCAAGGAAGTGGAACAAGGTGCAATTGACGCTAGTAAAATAACAAGCGAGACGTCAATAGTGGTAAAGAAGAAATAAATGTGAGCTAAATGATTTAAAACTACCATGTAAATCCCATCATACTACTTTAGTTGTTTAATTCTAACACAGTCATTTAATGTTATTTAAAATATTGCATTTGTATAAACTTGCCCTTAATGTTATTTAGCTAGATCAGAAAATGCTTCATGGCTGTTGCATGACACGTATCTATATATTTGATTTTTCTCTATATTTCGCTTCATTGACTATAGTTAAATCAATTCTGAACATGAACTTCCTGAAAATAACTGATGCTCATCCTTTTTTGTGCAATAGAAAGCCATTGATTTGGCCACCAAGGCTTCAGAGGAGGACAAGGCCAAAAACTATGAGGAAGCTTTGCGCCTCTATCAGCATTGTATTCAATACTTTCTACATGCGGTGAAGTGTAAGTGAAGCAATGTGTGAATTAAGCTTATTTGACTGTATTTACCAAAAGTTCTCGATGTCTAAACTGCCTAATTCTTTCCCTACTCAACCTGATTTGGCTCTGACACCAAATCTCGCTAAGCAGCCAGGTGGAAACTAGGTCCCAGATTACAAACTGAATCCTTATGTGGTTTGAGTCCTTTATCTGTCATCTGTGGAATGTGGAATTTTAGATAAATGGCTGCATTACACTGTGCTTTGTCCTTCAGACGAAACTCAGGGTGAAAAGGCCAAGCAAAGCATCAGGATGAAGTGTAAAGACTACCTGGACAGAGCTGAGCAGCTGAAGGAATATCTGAAAAAGACAGAAAAGCAGCCACCTACCAAGCCTGTCAAAGTGTCCAATGACAAAGGGTCAGTCTTGCTGCACAAACCAGCTGTTGAATTCACCACCATTAGGATCCGTAGGCCCTTTATAAACCAAAATGTCTTTTGACAGGAATGACGGTGATGATGGTGATGATTCCGAGAAGAAGAAATTGCAGAATCAACTTCAAGGTGTGTGGGGTTTCTTAGCTGCATTTAACATCATTTTGCGGCTAGTTTTGTTTCAATCAGAGACTTTAAGCAAGCACAAATTGATGATTTTATAATGTTCTATTTTATTATAAAACGCCACAGTGCTACATTAATAAAGAGCGTGTTGTGTATTTAGATATTAGGTATTGTTATGTTTTGCAGGTGCCATTGTAATGGAGAAGCCAAACATTAAGTGGAGTGATGTTGCTGGCTTAGAAGGAGCCAAAGAGGCGCTGAAAGAGGCAGTCATTCTACCCATTAAATTTCCCCACCTTTTCACAGGTACAAAACAAACACACACAAACACTCCTATCTATGTATCTGTCTATCTATCCATCCATCCATCTATCTATCTACTTAGTAAGATTCTGCTCCATTTTTTTTTTTTGGAGTGAGCATAGAAAACACACAACTTTTTTTTGTAATAGTGCTCAGATGAAGCTATTTATCAGCACAGAAATGTCCATGTATTATTTTAATCATAATAATAACTAACATAATAACAAATGACCCTTTTCAAAAGTTTGCATACCCTTGTATTTCAGTTCTGTTAAAACTCACTCAAGTATTCTGATATTGCTGTGACGGATAAGAATCTGCTCCTATGACTTATTTGATTGTAATCAGTGTCTCGCCTCATGGTCTTTTTAAATTTCACTTCACATTTGAGATTTGAAGTTAAATAAACTCATGAGAGATTCACTAAATTCATGATGGATGTTAAATATGATAGAGATTCTGGTGCATCACCCCATTTGAATGTTTTGAACTGTTAGGTTGCATTTAGTGGTGGAGTTGTATCATTTTAACAGATATGTTTTAAGGGATATTGTCTTTCACATTGTCTATAAGATATGTTGATCTCTATACTGATCAAAATAATTGTCCTGAAGACTCCCATGTAAAAAAACCTAAGCTGCAAAATGGTAAGGTTACAACTTTTACCTCTGACTGGTATAAAGAACAGACACTTGAGACACCATCCATAAATTATAAGATGAATAGTTTTGATTCTAAAATCTGATTGGTTCAAAGCCACTGTAAGATCCTTGTGCACACCTGTGACCACATCACAGTAATTCTATACTAATGCAACAGATTTTGAACCAATAAAACCGTAACATTTAAGCTGCCATATTCTTCTTTTTTTTGCTGTTTTTATAAAAGTGATATGCCATGCAAGGGCATGCATCACAGTTATTTTATTATGGGTAAGGAAGTAGTCTGCTTTGTGTTGTGCCTAAGAATGCCTTTATCGGTGATAAAATCATTGTAATACATGCCTTCTTATGGCTTATTATTGCATTAATAATTTTCTTTTCAAGACATCCCTTCATTGTATACTTTATGGAGTTACAGACACTTCCCACTTAATTTTTTGTGCCTGTTGTTGGATTTTACAATATCTCTATAACCAGCGACAGTTATTGGGTAGCCATGATGAGCCGGGTGGGTGGGTTGTGGGTTTTCGATATTTTTAACTTTGTTTTCCTTTGTTAGTATAAAAAGGAAAAAAAAACCTGTGAATGTTTACTGCTGTTGCTCAATTTGTTTTTTGTTCAGTTGAAATGTTCAGTAGAAAAGTAGAAATGTTCAATAAAAATGAAACTATCAAAAATAATAATTGTCTTTTCAGAAAACTTCACCATATTCAGTGATTTACACACTTATTTTAATGTTTATCTGAAGAATCTTTTATAAACCTACCTGTTGGTATAGAAATGATAAGCTACTGTTATTTAAAATTAAGCAACACCATCTTACCAGTCAGATTCGAGAATTTAACTGTGCTGTGATATAATAACACGTTATGCCTTCATAACTCCTTCATAACTGTTTTCTGATCATGTGACAGCAGTGACGTAAATCTTAATAGAACTTCTATCAAAATGAACAGTGATGATGGTAAAGAGCAGTCCTGTTATATGAAACAATAACAATGCAAAGCATTAGCTTTGAGGTCATTTTCAGTAATGGTGGAAAAAGCAAGACTTTTTTAGTGATTGAATAATGTTTGAGCCTCTGTTTAGTTTGCACCTTTATTCATGCAGCAGATCCTCTATGTTTATTTGTATTCCTTTATGTTTGAGCTGAAACTGTAACCGTACAATCTCTCACTCCCAGGAAAGAGAACTCCATGGAGAGGGATCTTGCTTTTTGGTCCTCCGGGTACAGGGAAATCGTACTTGGCTAAAGCAGTGGCCACTGAGGCCAACAACTCAACCTTCTTCTCTATCTCCTCTTCCGATCTGGTGTCCAAATGGCTGGGAGAGAGTGAGAAGTAAGTCCTAGTGCTGCACTTGATCAAAGTGGCACGTTTAAGTAGCATGCTCATGGCACACTTCAACCTGAATATTATATACAGGAATAAACGGGATGCCTTATAAGGAAAAAGTAGAAATCCAGCTGTAGTGGTACATGCAATATGTACATACAACACCGCTCCTAATAATCTCCGCTTTCTCCTACTCCAGATTGGTGAAGAACCTGTTTACCTTGGCTCGGCAACACAAACCCTCTATCATCTTCATCGACGAGATCGACTCACTGTGTGGCTCCAGGTCTGATAACGAGAGCGAAGCAGCTCGCCGAATAAAGACTGAGTTCCTGGTCCAGATGCAAGGGGAGTCGAGAGATCCAGACAAGGCTGGTGTTTTTCATCCAGTGACTGAAAATATTACATGGCTAATCTGTTTTTTTTTTTGTTTTCTGTAACTGTAGGTGTTGGAAATGATAATGAGGGAATTCTGGTGCTTGGAGCAACCAATATTCCTTGGACATTAGATTCTGCCATCAGAAGAAGGCAAGGAATCACTATATTTAAAACGGACATATTAATTTAAACAGACTTTATTCATTTGTTTCCATATTCCAGTTTGATCAGGAAGCTTGATCTTATTAAGGATTTTCTTTAATTGTTGTCAGTTCTGAGATTACATTTCAAGTACAGCTAATTGACCAGTAACAAATTTATTTGTATAGCACTTGTAACTATAGACAGCTTAACAGAAATACAGATGTAGATTTAGATCCCTAATGACCAATCCAGAGGTGACAGACAAGAAAGAATCTCTCTGAGACAACATGAGGAAGAGGAACCAGACTCATCCTCTTCTGGGTGACACCAGACAGTGGGATTATAAATTCTTACAATATACAGGTGTAGAAGAGAAAAGGCAAATAGTATTAAGTGTATTGAAAGGATGTTCAGTGTGAGCAGAATGCGAATAAGGGTTGAAAACAGGACAGACTTTATGACTACAGTCCCAGTTCTTGAGAATAAATCTACAGCATCCAGGTGAGATCCACTGAAGAAAATGTGAGAATTGCATATAAACCTTTTTTTAAAATTATTATTCTTTTTATAACTTTAATTGATTAAATGTTTCCCCAAATCCAAAAAAGTTGGGACAGTATGGAAAATGCAAAAAAAAGAGTGTTCTTTTGAACATTCAATTCATCCTGTACTATATTGAAAACACATTAACACATTATTTTATGTTTTATTTTGAATTTAATGTATTTTTGAAAATATACATTCATTTCAAATCTGATGACTGCAACACACAAACATTGGGACAGTCAACTGTTTACCACTGTGTAACATTACCTTTTCTTTTAGTTACACTTATTAAGCATTTGGGTGCTGAAAACATCAGTTGGTTAAGTTTAGCTAGTGTAATTTTCCCTTTTCATCCATTATGCATTTCTTCAGCTGCACAACTGTACTGGGCCTTTGTTGCCTTATTTTGCGCATCATAATGCACCACACATTCTCAATCAGAGACAGGTCAGGACTGCTGGCAGGTCATGCTAATACCCGCATTTTCTGCTTTCGCAACCATGCATTTGTAATTTGGGCAGAATGTGGTTTGGTGTTATCCTGCTCTGGATGGATGTTGCTCCAAAATGTGTACATATCTTTCTGCATTAATGGTGACCTGAGGGCACTGACACACCCCTGTACCATGACAGATGCTGGCTTTTGAACCTGACGCTGATAAAATTTTGAATGGTCCTTTTCCTCTTTGGCACAACGGCTGTTTTGTCCAGAAACTATTTGAAATGTTGACTCGTTGGACCACAAAACATGATTCCACTGTGGAAGGCACATCTCAGATGAGACCGAGCCCAGAGAAGTCAGTGGCGCTTCTGGACAGTGTTGATGTATATCTTCTGCTTTTCATAGTAAAGCCTTCACTTGCATCTGTGGATGCAGCAGCGAATAGTGTTGCTGAGAAAGGTTCACCAAAGTGTTCCTGACATCAGGATGTCAGGATATCCATTAGAGACTCATGACAGTTTTTAAGACAGTGATGTCTGAAGGATCGGAGATCACACGCATTCAGAATTGGTTCTCAGCCTTTCCCTTTCTGCTCCGAGATTTGACCGGATTCCTTGAATCTTTTAATTATATTGTGCACTGTAGATGGTGAAATGCTCCAAATCCTACCGATTTGTCCTTGGGGAATGTTGTTCTCAAAGTGCTGGATTATTCGCTGAAGCATCTGTTGGCAGATTGGCAAGTCTCGACCCATGCTTGCTCTTGAAGGATTAGGCCTTTTCTGGAGACTCCTTATATACTATGATTAGACGATTACATCACCTTTCACATTACCTTCTTATTTCACCTTGTCACATCACTGTTGGTCCTAAATTTCCCGAGTCCCAACTTTTTTGGAATGTGGTGCATGCATCAATTTAAAAAATAAACATTTATCTTCAAAAAAAAATCTATGCAGTTGATTAGGTAAGACATCAAATACCTTGTCTTTATCTTTTATTGTTTAAATATAAGTCAAAGTACATGTATAAATCATTCCTCTTTATTTTTATTAGCATGTTCCATACTGTCCCAACTGCTTCAGAATTGGGGTTGTAACATCACTGCATGGGGATGTACTGTACCTGGAATCATGCATGTCTATACTGATGCTACTGTCAAACTTTATGCATCACTACTGTGTTTGTATGGCTTAGGTTTGAGAAGCGTATTTACATCCCACTTCCTGAGCAGCATGCACGAACATTCATGTTCAAGCTCAACCTTGGTACAACCCCCAACAACCTCACTGATAATGACTTCATCACGCTGGGACAGAAGACCGAGTCCTATTCAGGTGCCGACATCAGCATCATTGTCAGGGACGCTCTCATGCAGCCCATCCGCAAAGTGCAAATGGCCACTCACTTCAAAAAGGTGGGTGAGGACATACCTGATGAAGTTCAGAGAAGTCTGATGTTGTGTTTCTGAATTTTCGAGATTGATCAGTGTGATTATTTATTTATTTATTTTTACCAAATGCATTAATGGTTAAAAATTGCATTATTAAACAAGTTACCAACATGCTAATTGTTCAGAGCCCAGTTTCCCCAAAACATTCAATTTAACCAGGTATTTGTGAAATAATAATTGATTGTGATGTGAATTGTGATGTGTTATTATGTGTAAAACGTTATTGTGCATATTAAAGTAGAGACCACTAGCAAGGGGCTAGCAATCTCATAGTGTACCACTCAGTAAACTAGTGTGTGTGTACTGGCCACCGCTCTGTGCATCTTTGATTATGATTTAAAATACAGTGCAGAGAGTGAAACCATCACCACTGACAGCTTGTGATGTGTGTATTCGTATTACCCAATCTGTGTATTTCATGTTATCTAATTTGGGTATTTTGTTCCCCAGCTTTTCAAAAAGTGAAATATGTACAGTGTTAGCACACTTGCTATAGGGGCTGAGCAGACACCCTGCCCTTACTTTCACCCAATGTAACTGAGTGTGAAATACAAAAATATAGAGAAACACACAAATACCTCAGTCACTAGATGATTAACAGAGACTGACTATCATCAACAAGAAACAACTTTCACTCCTGAATCTCTTATAGTATTATATTGACTCTCACGCTGACTCCCATTTGCTTTGTTTACATGCTCGCACACTCTCTCTGATTTCCCTGATGTCAGTATATAGTTGATTTCTTTTGTGCCTGAATTTGGGGTGTGATCTGAGTTTGCTTTACTTTGAAGTGTTCTGAGCTGATATAACGTGTGTGCAGATTTCTGAATTATTTTCATCTACTTGTAGATTTCTGTAATGCTTTCTTTTTTATGTCCAGACCCGTGGAAAAACTTGGAACAACCAGGATGTAATAGCAGATGACCTATTGACCCCTTGCTCTCCGAGTGACCCAAACGCAATAAAGATGACGTGGGTAGATGTGGAAGCTGATAAACTGTTGGAGCCCATCGTCAGCATGGTGAGGATGAAATACAAAGCATTATAATATAAAAATAGTATGATTCTTATAATTAAATATACTATATGTCAGTTATACTATATCAGTTGGTTAAAAGCTCTTACCCAGTAACACAGTATTCCAAAGTTGATAGAAATTCCAGAAATGATGAGGAAGAAGGAGATTGAAATACATCAGTCTGGGAAAGGTTACAAAGCTATTTCAAACAGATTTGAAATTTATCTCCAAATGGAAAAACTCTGTGCAGTAATGAACCTTCACAGAAGAGGCCGACTTCCAAAATTCCTCTAAGAGCAAAGCAACGACTCATCCAGCAAATCACAAAAACGCCAAGGACAACATCAAAGAGCCTGCAGGCCTTTCTTGCATCAGTAAAGGTCATTGTTCATGACTCCACTATCAGATAGACACTGGGCTAAAATTACATCCATGGAAGTGTGTCGATGTGAAAACCACTGTTAACCCAGAAGAACATTAAGGCTCATCTGAATTTTGCCAAAACACACCTTGATGATCCTCAAACCTTTTATGAGAATGTTCTGTGGATTGATGAGTCAAAAGTGGAACTGTTTGAAAGACAGGTGTCCTGTTACATCTGGCGTAAACCAAACATAGAATTCCACAAAAAGAACATCATACCTACGGTCAAGCATGGTGGTGGTAGTGTGATGGCGTGGGGATGCTTTACTGCTTTGGGGACTGGGCAACTTGTAATAATTGAGGGAAACATGAATACTGCCCTATACCAGAAAATCCTAGAGGGGAATGTCCAGTCTTCAGTCTGTAAGTTGAAACTCAAGCACAACTGGATTATGCAGCAAGACAAGTCAATGATCCAAAGCATCAGAGTAAGTCCTAGTCCTAGAAGTAAGTGAAAGACTGATCTCCAGTTATAGGAAGTGTTTGGTTGCAGTTATTGCTGCTAAAGTTGGCACAATCAGATTTTACGTTTAAGTGGACGATTAGTTTTTCTCATGGGTGATAGGTGTTGGATTTTTTTTTTTTGCGTCAATAAAATAAACATGTATGTTTACTCAGATCATCTTTGTTTTATGTTGTATTTTATTTGAAGATCCAAAACTACTTCATATGAGATATACACAAAAACAAGAAATCAGGATGGGGCCAAATTTCATAGCACTGTACATCATGCCATCATGATGTACACACTTGTACACAGAACCTCCAAAGACATTCAACTGTTTGGTATTACTGCACTGTGCAAGCTAGGCACATTGTAACTAGTCACTGGGTTGGAAGTGGCTATGAATAATGCTGGAAGAAACTTACATCACACAGCATCTACATTGTTAGTCTCCATTTTAACCATTAAAATTGCTTATAAATTTAAGCAGTGGTCATTGCTAAAATCATTTGTGTATCATGTCTTTGTTTGTGTCTCTGATCTCCAGGAGGACATGCTCAGGTCACTGGAAAAAACCAAGCCCACTGTGAATGACGAAGACCTGAAGAAGCTATTGAAGTTTACTGAGGACTTTGGCCAAGAAGGCTAACTACACAGCAGCCATAAAACACAAAAAACAAGAACCTTTGTTTTATGCTTTTTACATTCCATTTTTATCTTTCTACTCAGAGTTTTATTAGAAATACGTTTGTAATAAAGGCCACTCTTTATGGAATACAGGCTTCAAAATGTAGCTTCTTGAACTGTTTACCTCCATAATATGCTGTGAACAGGTAACTGAGGTAACATTTATTGTATGTGGAAATTATATTGGTGAGAATATTAAGCTGTAACTAGGCACTTGCTAAAATGTATTTTTTTCTGCAGTAACTGCGTCTACTGTACATGTACAGGACATGCACTTGGTTGCCAGTTTATTAAGTACACCCACTTTGTTTTGACACTCATTAGGAATTTTATCAGATCCACCATATATTGTGAATAAGTATTGTAAATAGGCTTTGTCAGGAGATGATAATTCATTTTAGTCTCCTGCTTTGAAAATTTTTTTAAAGCTTTTTTCTCCGAAGAGATTTTATCTGGTTGAAATGATAAATGATATAAATGTAAAAAAAATGTTAACATGTACGTTTATTTAAATGACATGAGACTCAACTCCCAAAATATCAGCGATTTAATACGTGTTTTGTCTGTCTGTTTGTATGCGTGTCTGTGGATTGCCTCCTCACTTCTTTCACTCTTGACTGTTCTGTGTAGAGTGCTATACAGAGCAGCAGTGATGGAGACAATAGACCGAATTTAGACAAAATGTATCACTATATCGATAAAATATGTGAATATTACATTTAACATAACTCTTTTTATAGCAAATTTTTCTTTTTGCTTTTGTTGGTTCTGATTGGTCTCTCTTGTGGTCCTTTATGGGGGGAGTGGTTAGGCCCGTTTGCCTCACACCATCAGGGTTGGGGACTCGATTGCCCTGTATGCGTGGAGTTTGCATGTTTTCCCCGTACTTCGGAGTTTCTTCCAGGTCCATCAGTTTCCTCCCCCAGTCCAAACACATGTATTTCAGCTGATTGGCACTTCCAAATTGTGCTGTGTGACACTGTACCCTGTGATGGACTGGCCCCCGATCCAAGGTGTCCCCCCACGTCATGTCCCGAGCTTCATTGGATAGGTTCCAGGCTCACTCGTGACTCTTGGTACAAAAAATGGAAGTATAGTGGTCCTTTACATTGATGGGGAAGGGGAAGCTGGCACGGTAGGTATTTAATTATTGACTGTAGCCCATGTGTTCCTGTGTACAAAGCGACCTGTATCGCATATGTTTACATTTAAATGTTCAGTGGGTGTAGCTACATGGTAGGTATTCCTCATAATTTATTCATAGTTTGTTTATATGTATGTTCAGTTATCTTACATTAATGACTACGGTTTTCACAGGGTTTCTGTGGGTCCTTATGAAGTCTTAAAATCTCTTAAATTCCTTAGTTTAAAAATAAGGCCTTAATTAGCATTAAATGTGTGTAAGACCGTTAAAACTTGTATTTAAGTTTAACCGAACCGACAGCTTTGGATTTTATTTTGGCTCGTTGCTGTTTGAGATGGTAAACCTGTGTGTGTGTGTGTGTGTGTGTGTGTGTGTGTGTGTGTGTGTGTGTGTGTGTGTGTGTGTGTGTGTGTGT
>JAOUWY010000003.1:16112068-16123053 GCA_025728095.1 Prietella phreatophila
CAGTGAGGAATCAGTCCAGAACTACACGGGAGGATCTTGTCAATGATCTCAAGGCAGCTGGGACCATAGTCACCAAGGAGTCGCCAATATATACACATGTATATGTGATTTTATATATATACACACATGTATATGAGATATATATATATATATATATATATATATATATATGCACACACATATAGACACACACATATATAAAAATGTCTCCCATATACCTCTATAGATGTTTACCCTGCTATAGATTACTTAAAGCCAGAAATGGATGATTATTCACGAACACAATCCATTATAGCTTATGTATAGTGTAGCATGATTGAATTGCCATGCAGGGCTATTTTTTTTTAAAGAAATGTCTTGAATATGATATTAAAAATTATTAAATTTGAAATGCTGATACCTGCAGATACCAAGTTATGTAATGGTTATGAAATTACTGTGACTTAATGACTATTACCGATATCTGTATGTTTAATGGTGTGTTCAATACCAAAACAGTATATGGAATTATGGACTGTCATGGACCCATGCAAATTTTTTGTCTGTGCAGTGTCAAGCATGTCTGATAAAAGATTTCTTATCCCCAGCCTATAAAGACTTTCCCCCATTAACATCCACCATTAGCTCCACTAACTCCATTAACCTCTATTTTATTCAATACTATAACTGCACCCAATCAACAAGAACTGCACTTAATTTTTAATCAGTTGCCAGCATGCAACTCTTCATTTCATTGCACTGTAACAGCTGTAGATATTGAAAAATGTTTCTGTAAAAAAAACAACTGTAAAATAGACTTTATTGTATATAAAGATATTTGCATAATCTGCTTCCCTGTGCATAAAGACAACTTGAAAGAAATATTAACTATATTAAATATTAATAAATGTCTACCCAACATATAGTTATGTAATAACTATATCTCTGCTTGATATATCACTTTTCTTATTGTAAGTCGCTTTGGATAAAAGCGTCTGCCAAATGAATAAATGTAATGTAAATGTAATATCCAAAGTACAGTTATAACAGTATAATGCTATAGTAAAATATATAATCACCTCAAGTACTATAGTAAATTCATAATAGGTAATGGTGAAATATGTAATAAACCTACTTATAATTGTAATCATTAAAACCATGGTACTGTCTTCTTTAAATTATTATTGAGTTATGCGCCTACCTTTAAGTGAGTTATGCTATGTATACAAATATTTGCTTTAGATTAATACATGGCTTGTTAAATCTACAACACTGACTATACAATTTGCTCTTTTAAGGGACAAACTTTCAAATCTGCCACTTTGGTTGGGTTTATCAGAAATTTAATCAGAACCAACCCTTCCAAAATTACAGAATATTCCCCAGAAATGTCTTTTGAAATTGAATTAAATAGAAAGG
This sequence comes from Prietella phreatophila, assembly GCA_025728095.1. Classification (NCBI taxonomy): domain Eukaryota; kingdom Metazoa; phylum Chordata; class Actinopteri; order Siluriformes; family Ictaluridae; genus Prietella; species Prietella phreatophila. Next base: position 16,113,467 of record JAOUWY010000003.1, read on the forward strand.
CGGTTCCACTTTTGTCTCCCGTTTCTTTGGGTCATGTTGAATTCAGCATATTTAACAAATCACTACAAAAAAAAATGTATGACGTTTTCCCAACAAATCTATTTGAAACTATTTGTAATTTTCATGCTGAAACACATTCCTATATCTTTTAATGATGAAAAGTACATGTTTTTTCTTCAGAAGAAGCCCCACAATTTTTCACTGTGGCTGTAATGTTCTAAAATAAATATTCCAAAACTAAAAACCTGCTTGAGCCAGTTTTACAGAACTTAGTCCTTTGAATCTTCAATAGGGACCCTGTGGCACTTTTCTGATCTAGGACATTTCAGAAATGTAATATTTCAAAAATGAATGTTGGAAGAACATTGGTTCATAAAGAACATGTACACTGCAATTCAGTTTAGTCACTTTAATTAATTTCACGATAGTATAACATGGAAATGCAACAAAAAGTGTATGTTCAGATATATTGGACCAAGCATAAGAGAGTAAACAGTAAATACAACTAAACCAAAGTATCTTCAGAAAGTATTTAGTAGATGTTTTGGTTATTGGTTCACAAATACCAATATCTGAAACATTCAAAATGTGATCAAATGTTGAAGGGAATTTTATTAAAACATACTAATGACCTCTGTTTAAACCCAATTTAACATAATGTTGCTCATGTAAACACAGTTTGCAATGCAGATAAAGTAAATGTAGTCAATAACTTATATGGTCTAACATAGACCATAATTAATGTTAAAGTAAAGCATGTGAAAAACTGACCAGAAGAAAAGATGAAGAGCCAATGCCCTGTGTACATCATGTTTTTCCTTACATTATTTTGGGAGGTCAAATTTCCTTGGATGTTACTCAGAGCGTTCATTCACTCATTTTGGCTTAATGGGTTAAAATGTGCTGCTTAATTTTACTTCTTCACACAAAAAACAAACAAACAAAAAAAACCCCACAATGTAGAAACAGAACGATCACAAGAAGGCATTAAAGACATTTTCCACAAACTCAAACCAGATAAATAACACTCAAACTGGAGAGAAACTTTTTAAAAAATGATTTTCCAAAAAAAAGGAACAAATATCATAAATTTTATTATTATAACGGCTTTTCAAGTTCTTCAGATTTAACACTTTAGAAGTGTAGAGTAAATGAGGGTTCAGTGAAAAACACTGAAGGAACGTAAAGCCAGGAGAACAAGCTCTCACACCCGTGCAATCCTGGAGTGCTTCTATGATAGCCTAATATACATTAAATATAACTGTTGCTACGGAATTACCCAAATCTAAATATCTCAATCTGAGCTCTGGTGTGGGTCGTCTAACGGTGTTTTTTCTGGCTATGGTGGCAGTGTTCATAAATTCAATCTTTCGGCACAGAAAGGAAAACAAAATATATCTTAAATGCAACTATAGTGGACATAAAAAGTGTACACACACTCTTATTAAAATAGCATGTTTTTTACCAACATAAATCATATCAGAACGTTTTCCACCCTTAATGTGAAATAACAACATAAAAAAATTAAGTGAATAACAAACATTTTAGGGAAAATAAAGAGTTAAAGTTTACAATAGCCACGTTTCACAAGTGTACATGGCCTTTTATAATTGGGAGTAATGGCTGTGTTCAGACTGACCCAATCACATTCAATCTCATGTTCAAAAATTTATCATACAGCTGTCATCAATGAACTTATTCTGATTAATCCCAAATAAAGACCAGCGGTAGGATCGGTAGGATTTTCTTGGTCATCTCCTTGGTTTTATCTAACTCCTGAAGCCACGGTCAGCAAAGAGCTTATAAATCATGTACATTATCACACTCTCTCACAAAAGGTATCGATCAAGAGGAGTATAAAAGAATTTCCAAATCATTAGATATACCATAACACACTGTGAAGACCATAAACACATGGAGAAAATGGTGCGTACAGTGACATCATGAACTGTACATCCCTCCAAAATTGACAAAAGGACAAGACAAAAACTTACCCGAGAGATTGCAAAAAGTCCTACAGCAACATTATCTGGCAAGTACCGATTACTCTCGGCATGTAAAAGCAATCTCTCGTATTCTTCGCATATCTGAGCTATGGGTTATAGTGACTAGATGGAATCCCTCTCACAAAAGCATCCAAGCTCAACTAAAATCACCCCAACCATGTAGCAAAATGTGTTATGGTCTGATGAGACCAATTCCAAAAGGTAGGTCTGGTGCAAAAAAAAGCACATCAACAAAAGAACACCATACTCCCGGTGAAGCATGGTGGTTGCAGCATCATGCATTAGGGATGCTTTTCTTCAGCCACAACTGGAGCATTTATAAAGGTGGAGAGAATCATGAATAGCTACAAATACCAGCCGATTTTAGCGCAAAACATTCAGGTGTCTGACAGTAAGCTGAAGATGAAAAGAAATTTTAAATTTCATCTTTTAGCACAACAATGACCAAAAGCATACTTTAAAATCAACAAAGAAATGGTTTAACCAAAAGAGGCTCAATGTTTCTGAATGGCCTGGCCACAACCCAGACATGAATCCAACTAAAAATCTGTGGGGTGACCCAAAGCGGGCTGTGCAGAGGAGATGCCATTTTTCCTTTTTCCCCTAAAAATGTTTGATTGCTTTTCACTTTATCTGTATACTTCACAATTTCACATTAGATTTGGAAAAAGATCTCACATGATTTATTTAATTCTTTTACTTCACAAATCCTGTTATTTTAACAGGGGTGTGTAAACGTTTTATATCCATTGTAGATTTGCATTTTTCCACCAACCTAGTTCAATACAACATACTGGGTCATGTCCATTCAATGAACTACAACCTTTTAAAGTACTTGGTAAACAGTGGGGAAAAAAATTTCAACTTTTTAAATTATTTATAGCATATGGTTTGCTTCTTGGATTTCTAGGTCTCCCTGTAAGGCCACAATGGAAGTATGAGCATCCCGAATAAGGCCATAATTGACCTGTGATGAAATCAAGATCAGAATCTTTCCAAAATGCATCAAATACTGCACTTAACATATTACAGGTTTCCACCAATTGACAACTTGTTAAGTTCAGGAATCATCAAATGTTTATGCACAGCAAACCTACTGTTAGTCTTAAGATTCAAGCAAATTTCATCTCATGTTTGTCCAGTTTGATTAACTACCAAGGTCTGCTTAAAAACATCCCATGGACCCAGGGAAAGAACAATTAATACAATGGCAATCAGTTTAAGACACCATAATGAAAAAGAAATCACCAGTCATACGTCATTTCACCGTGTTCAGCCTACAAATGCAATCTAAGCATGTGACCTAATTTTCATGCCACCCTGACGCCTGTTCAATACCGTCTCAGTTCACAAACACTTCATTTCATTTCACAATGTACATGTAAAACAAACTCTCCCACACCAAGCTATAAATGCTACCATGAGGCTTTGGTTCATACAGACTAATTAACTGCGCTTGTGATCTGTTAGGCAGTTAATGTCTATTAGGTCTAAGTATTACATATAGCAAGGGGTTGCAGCAAAGATAAGAGCAGTAGCACAAGACTAATCCATCTCATGTTGGGACTCAAATGGACAGAATGATGCATATTAAATTAAAATACAGAAAACAGGGAACCAATAGCCAACCCTGTTGCAGCACCGGTTAGCATGCCGAGAGCGATACCACCTGCATCATCACGCCGGCGCTCCTCAATAATCACATGGTTGACTTCGTGTGCAGGGTAAACTCCTGTGGGACATGGATAGGAAAAGAAAAGAAAAAAAAAACAGCTGTTTACATTCATTAATCATTTTATGCAGGTGAACTCTGCACAACTCAAGTAATATCTAGTTGACAAACATATGGGTGCGGACAAATTGTACCTAGCAGTAAACTGGGTACCTTCAGTAACTGAATATCTACTGTGACCTATATGTTAGATGTACCTGATAAAATTACCAAAGAGGAAAGCTACACACTGGGTGTACCTAATGAACTAGGACATGAAATTAGTCTCAAAATGATTAACAAACGTGTACACAATTATCCATGAACTTGAGAAATGTTGAATATGCATCTTACTATCCACAAACAAATGCCTTACAATTTGTGCCTGCAAAATTCAGAATTAAATGAACATGCAGCGATTTGTACAAATAGAGACGTTTGAATTCAAATGTTATATTTTGTATTAACATATCATAATTTGTGCATGCCATAAGTACGATGTGAATTTGTGGATCAGGGGACATGCGTCCATTTATTGGCGTCTTTTCTGAGTTGATTCTGTTTGGTTCATTTGGATTTTGAGAGACTTTCTTTCTGCGGCTTGTATTGCACAATCCACACACAAATATCTCCCGACACACCGGAGGATACCTATGCCACACACGCCTATGCCTAAGAAAAACAGCTACCACTAGATGGCAGTCTCGGCTTATAGAGTTGGCCACACCTGCCTACCTGTGCTGGATTTGAGAGCAAGTTCTACTGGACATTTTTGCCATCCTCCCAAAGAACCTCAGACACATGATCAAAATGGATAATACTAATTTAAACCAGCAAGCTGGATGAATAAATACAACCAATTTGACGTATGTAACAGGACAAAAAAAAATCTTAAATTTTGCTTATTTATCTAGTCAAAAGAAAAAAAGAAGAAAAAAACAAAAACAATTGCCAGTGTGGGCTTTGACTTATCAGAATTTGTATCAGACTGATCAGCTTCAGCTGTATAAATTATATGTTTTTATCTTTAGCAGTACTTTATTTATACAATACTTATGAACAGTCTGAACTAGTCACACCCCTGATTGGAGTCGAATCTATGCCTTGGTGTCGATTCGAGATTCACAATGACTCAGAATCGAAGAACTGATTCTTTATGAAAATCGACTCTGTCATAGTAACACGCCTTCAGAAAGAGTGACAACCAGTCAGTGCTGAAAACAGCACAGGAGTCAATAACCCAGCCTAATTAAAATTGTTGACTGAGGACGGATTTAATATAGGCCTAGTGAATATTGGACACTCATATTTTATGAAAGAAAAGATCTTTTTAGTAAGAGCAGGAGGAGAAAACATTTTTTTTTTTTGCTAAAGGTCTACTTATAGTAAGCTAAACCATTTGCTAAAACCATTTAAGCCTGAAAAGGGTTTAAAATTTGGCTCAAATTAGTTCACTTAAATGCATTTTTACAAGGCTATGTTATTTCTATTTCTGTATTAAACTGGGCAACTGAGGGTAACATAAGACACACCAAACGTTTAGCTGTAAAAACTAGACAGCACAGAAAAATAATTTCTCAGTGGCATAATTATGAATTACTGTTTAGTCAGCACTGCACATTGCCTGCACAGCTGATAAACTAAATTACACAAATTAAACAATAAATGTACAAGTATATAGAACATTCAGTGACAGTAGCTGATCTACCTTGGTTGTGATAGGGGGAGGCAAATGCATACTGGTGCCCACCTGCAGAGTACACAGCATTAGGGGCATAGGGGGGAGGAGGATAAGGCACATAGCCACCATATTGGTCCGGGTAGTATACCTGAAAAGAAGGGTCACAGAAAAAGTCACTTCCATTCTGTTATTACCACTAAGATTAAACACAAATAATTGAATGGGGATCTAAACTTGGCTCCTACCTGAGGAGTCGGGTTTAATTCTGTATAAGAAGGGGGAGCAGAGGCAATAACTTCCGGGGTTAAACCAAACTGAGGGGGTGCAACCACCTTCAAAAGAAAGAACAAGATTACACTATCACGATTTCACAAGCTAACAAAGACAGAGGAAAATCGAAGAAATGTAAAATATGGAACATTTATAACAGAAAATGACAAAGGTTTCCATTTACATTTTATATCTACAGCATAACAGGGCTGTCTGTTATGAAGCGAGCACAGAGGATTACAGAGTTAACTACTCCACCCATAACATGCTTCTTTAAGTAAGCAATGACTCACTGTGTTGATTCTGGCATCCTGAAGGGCCACAGTCCAGGCCCTGAAAGAAAGAGAGCAAAGAGTAAACATCAAATGTTATTCACACTGCACACACTACATAATTTGTCTTTGGGTTACAAAGACTAGGCACATGTTTTTAGTTTAAAACACTAGTATAATAACTGACAATGTAAAACAGGTGAGTAGTAGATAATGTATTTTTGTTATTTCTTTACCAATGAGTGTTCACAATTTATTTTCTTTACCCAAACAGCTAGAAACGTAAATAAATACAGATTAGCTGACTTACAAGGCATCGTCTGCACTGTCTGCGCAGAGGCTGATAACACGTCCATCACGGCACACAATTTGAAGAAGGGCTTCTCTGCCTTTTCCTTCAGGAGGTGTTAGATCTGAGGAAATAGACAGAGTATGAAATAATAAATCTCTCATAAGCAATTATTCATCCACAGATGGCCAAAAATTATTAGCAGTATTAAAGGTTGACCTCGACATGCATTGGCATTGCGAATGTTAATGCAGTCCACCCTCATATGGATCTCATCCTCCATGTCACGTCGCTGCTGGTCATCATAGAAAATAAGACGGCCATCTGACCAAAGGTCAAACCAGTTTTTCTTCCAGCGACGCAAGATAGTGCCTACATAAAAAAATTTAGCATAATGCAAATATAAGATAAAGTCTATTGTCTTGTGTACAGTATAATACATCATACAATGTACATCTGTAGTTCTCAAAAAAGGGAATGTAATTAAAAATCAAATATATTATTATATATTTACAGTGGCAGAAATAACAACTCACCATTATCAAAGCTATTAGTAGCATGTATTAATGATTTTTAGCATAATAATAATAATAATAATAATAATAATTATAATAATAATATAGATACTGCTTGACTGATCTAACTAAAAACAACTAACTAAAAACAAGTGGGCCTATAGAAAGTTCATGTCTGACATTATTTACTGCACATTGTGTTCGGTTGGTGGAAAGTTCAGGAACAAATGCTCTAAAGCGTCAAAATGAACAATAATAACTGTACACATTTGAATAATGTCCATAAAATAATGAGGCGGCCAGTGGAATTTATTTTACAGTTAAAGCGGTCTACGGCTACAAAAATGGAACTCATCGATATAACTGCACTTTGTTTATTATTTGCATCTAGTTTACTGTATATTTCTCTGCTGCTTAGGCACAGACCGCCATAGATTTCATTTATGTACTGTGCTTAATTTGGCCTTTGTAACAAGGTCATTATCCTAATGAAGTAAATAAAGGATCCGCCGATCTATCACGCGTGTCTTTATATATTCATTAATTTAAATTATTGTTTATGACAACCATTAACATACAGCAAATGTTTTTAATTCCCTGAAATCATTAACATAAAAATAGATAACTAGGCTATATAAAAACAAGTGTAACAAAATAGCCTAGAAACGCTACACTCTAGGTTCAATCCCAAATGGCTCTCTAGTGCACTTTGTAGGGATTAGAATGGATCGTTCCGTGAGCTGTGCAGTGTCCCTACATAGGGATTATAGACAGAACTTGGATTCCGCCTTGAGTAAATATAAACAAAATATACTTACTCTGGCGGTGAAGCCATCCGCTTTTAACAAACGCCATTCTTGAAGAAACGGATATCTATAAAGCAAACAACCAAAACAACGAGTTAACAAATGACCTTTGTTTATTTTATAAACGCGGGGAAACCGTGAAAACAATCCTTATACCGCGATATCCGATTCCCGGTGCTTCTATGCGAGCCTGTTTTGCAGACTAAAGCTAACGGATTGTTTGCTCAGACGAGAAAGTAACTCAAAGCTACACACATTTCGCTTTAAATAATCGTTCTATTAGTTAATTTCTTAATATGATATGCAACTGAAACCAACACAGAGAACAAAAATGGCTGTACCGTTAGGTCTCAAAAGTGTCGAGCTAGTAACGGACTCCTGCCGTTTACAGAGTGACGTCATCACCGTCAGCTGATTTTGGGGGCGTGCGCCGTTATAGGATTCACTTCCGCCTGCTGCCTTTCTACAGTTAATAAAACACAATTTTTAATGATATGATACCTCCACACTGAAACACATTGAATGTGCCAATATTTAAATATTTGTGATGAGGTTTAGTGATTCTTGTGCTGATTCGTTGTTTAGTGCTGTAAGTTCATTATTCAGGGGAGATTTTAGAGGTTGTGTGTTGCACTGACGTCACAGGGAGACATTGGCTGTGCTCGACTTCATGCGGGGCTGTGCAGACCGATCGGCGGCCAACTTGAAGCAGTGCATGCCGGTTAGAATTTTGGTCCGACTTGAAGCAGTGCATGCCGGTTAGAATTTTGGTCGAACTTGAGACGGCACCACGTCACAGTGACGTATGGCATCAAAGAACCGCGATAACGATACGAGAGCAGCCGGCTCCCTCAGACCCTGTGTGCATTAGTGTTTTCGTTTTAAAACGGCGTTTTAAAATGAAAACAAACCTCGTCCACACTGGCGTTTCAGCTATGTTTCAGAAACGATCTCCGTCCATACTACAAGACCAAAAACGCATGTCACATGACCATTCATGCACACTGGGCATACGCATAAAAGTTTAAACAGGAAGTTGGTTGATAGTCCAAACCAGCGTTCCATGTAGGAATGAAATTTGTTTCCGACTGCTCTAATCACAGCTTGCCTGTTGCGCATGTAGGCAGCTGCAGTATTATAAAACACAGAATGTAACTTCACAATGGCTGCTAAGAGTAACAATAAAGCAGGCAAAAGCTTGCTGTTAAGTCTCCGTGTTGTTGGGTATACGATGCATAATAGACATATGGTATGGGCTTGACCAATCGGGTAAGGATACGCAATGATTCAGAACACCCAATCAGGGAGCGAATGTGGGAAGCCACGCCTTCGTTTTCGAAAGTCGTCAATATGGTCTGTTTACACTGAAACTCGAGCCCGGAGTTTTCAAACTAAAACGGGGTCTTTGGCGTAACCGTAACAAAAGTTATGCGTTTTAAACAAAAACACAGTAGTTTCTGGTTGCTTAATGTACCATTCAGATGCCTGTTTATCTGATAATACATGTAATCTATGGGATTCATTTGCGGTCAGGGATCGAAAAATGTTCCGCGTGAATCAAACTTTTACAAACGTGCTAAATTATATATTATTATATAAAATATAAATTATTATATATATATATTTCCTTGGATATATTATTGTGTTTTTGTGCTCTCTGACATTTTCAATCCACTCTGTCTGCGATAAAGAAAGAAAACACCGCGTGAGCGTCACTACGGGAAGCAGAAAGTGTCCGATTTGAAGGCTCTGTTTTCAACTCCTCCCCCGACTGCAAACGGAAACTCTCGCTGATTGGTTACAACGAGCCGCAGCCGAAGTGAACACACCGATTGCTAGCGCAGTTATGTTGCGTTCAAGGCAAGGCTGTAACTTGTAATTCCTCACCTACACCCGGTAAAAAGTATTCGAAAAACGCTCTATCAATGTACAATTTTAACTTGTCAGCTTGGAGTAGTCTTATTAACTGCCAGTTCCTTCTCAGTTTAGGGAGTGGTATCGAATCAAAATGACCCCCCCCCCCCCCCACCGGGACAA
>JAOUWY010000003.1:16125739-16137029 GCA_025728095.1 Prietella phreatophila
TAAAATTATAGACTGATCATTTCTTTGTCAGTGGGCAAACGTACAAAATCAGCAGGGGATCAAATACTTTTTTCCCTAACTGTATGTTCACTATAATCTGATTTTTGTTCATATAGCTTGAGCCAATGAGTGCCTGATTGAAGTGGTTTATGAACCTACGTCTAGCCAATGGTTGATGAATTTTATCTTAATCATCTTGATTCTCTGAACAGATGACTCAGATCAGTTGCTGGACAGCAGAGGGATTGTGTGACTGAGAAGTGGTATAAGAAAGTTAAGACATGAGCACTCAGCATGCAGTGGGTCAAATATAGTATAGTCAGCCGCAAGCAGGAAGTATGGAAATCTTTGGCTCTTTTTGGATGGCAAATGGTAAACTGCTAACTGAAAAGGTAATGCCAGCTTGACAATTTTCTTACAGAACATATTTTGACACTTTTTAATGTAATAAATGCTAGATGAGATACTGGAGAGAAAAGCAAGTTATATAACATGTAATTTTCAAAAAGTTGACAGGATAGAATTAATCCTCTTCTTTGCTGTACTGATAGCCACTTGTTCTTTATGCATATTTTCTGAGTGGCACATGTTTTTTAAAAATTTTTTTATAAATCTTCAGGCTACTTTTCTTTAACGGTTTAGCAGGAAATTATAATTTATATGTAAACATGTAAAGAAAAATCCATTCCATGGCAGTTGGAGTCTGTTTATATGGCCATTTCACAGGAGATTGAACATGGCTGGTTCTTGTTACAAGTAGGCAGTTGACACATTAAGTGGAGGAAAGTTAATGGAATGTTGAGTCAGTTTCAAAATAAAGTGGAGAGAACAAATGTGATTTTGCATGAGGCCTCTTGCTAGAGCCTCAGGTTTCAGGCAAGGGTGTCTCAGATTTTGCATCATTGGCAGCGCTACACATAAAGTTCAAGACCCCGCCCAGTTATTTCTGTTACATTTGGTTTTGCTTCACTCCAGACCTTGGCTCACAGATACATAAACTTTCTGTTCAACTAATCCAGAATTTTTACTTACTTTAATCATCAGAAAGATTTGAATATGCTGCCAGATATGATTTTTTAACAATTGTGACATTATTTTACAGAAGATCCAATGAGGTATGGCTATAAATCACAGAGCAGATTGAGAGCACTGAATCAGACTGAATTTATAATCAACAAAGGAAATTCTTTGGCAGATGAAGTATGTGCCTGGAGATTCCTGCACTTCCTTTCCACTTGCCATTTAAGATTCCGTCCTCTTTTTTTATTCTCCTTTGGAAGGGTAGAATTACACTCCTCCTATAAGGGGCTGACCTTGGGGGGAGCTCCACCAATAGACTGTTAGCTTTGTTCCCATTAAACCTGTTATCCAGCCTATCCCTTTCCAGTGTTGGTCATGCCTGTCTCCTGAGCAACACAGGAATCTTAACACATGTGGATATTCAACAGTCAGACTCAGTCCCTCGCACACCAGAGCTCATGGAGGAGGAAACTAGACAGCAAGGAGAACATTCAGGAGGCTAAAGTCATGTTCTTAAGAAGTGGGAGAAAACTCAGAGAATACTCTCTTCACACTTGAGCTGCTTCCAGAACAGCTGGAATTTGGGTAAACAAGGAAAGTAGAGAAACAGAAAGAGAAAGAGCAAGAAGAGAAAAGCAACATATGAAAGAAACTTAAAACAGGAATTGGAATGACATGGCTGTTTAAATGTGAATATGTGGCATGTTTGTTAACTGACTTTCAGATAGTCAGCATAAAATGGGCTTCATACGTCAGCAGGGAGGACAAGGTAAGATGCTGAAGTCTGCCATCCTTTGTTTCCACTTACTACATGATTCAGAGTAGTACTTCCATAATAGTTGTTTTTGTGATTTTAAATTAATATAATTGAATTAAAATAAAACTGTTTATTTAACATTATGTTGCATAAACACAGCTCCCAACCCTAGCCTATTGTATTAAATTTTTAACTACTTTAAATGTAGCAGGGTTTTTTTGTCTTTAATTACACATTAAATCTTTCTACCTGAAAGAAATTTGTCTCTTTTACTACTGGGAAACAGGGGTTGTACATTGTTTTTCGAATAACAGTGAGTCTTTGAAAACCTTTCTAAAGTCTGTGGGAAATTTGACAAACATTGTTTCAGCTATTATTGGACTTGCCTTCCACCTTTTCTACATTTGCAGCAGGAGTAAAATATAATGAATACATGTCAAATACAGCAGCTGACTTACATGACCTAATAAATGGTCCAATTCTCAACAAATAACATAGTCCTTTGGCATTAGACCCAGGGCTCTCAGGCTTTTAACAGAACTCATTATGCTGTTGAATTTCAAAACCTGAAGTGAAAATGTGTCTCTAATCATATGAAGAATGTACTGAAGGGGTACAATGTAATATTAAACGTTATCTGTGTTGTCATACTCAAGTGATGCTTGTTGGTCAAAATCTAAGAAAAAGACATCATCAGGTTGGGCTTGCGAAAGGAGGAAATAAGAAACAAATTCCTTTGAAATAGCCTCATTAGTTACAGAGATATGGATTCCAAGATACTGAGAGTTTTGTACTTACATATGCACAGAAAACATAAGCAATCTGTGCCCCCACACACATTTTTTGATTTTTAAAAAACAATTTGTTGGTTTCCCAGAACTAATCCTTTTCTCTGATAAGTATAAGGCTGCCCACCATACTGTATGAATTGGCTTTGAAAGCCACATGTCCATCTCACAGAGTTTTCCCATCACCAGCATAGGATTTTTGTTAGTGTATTCATATTCAATAATTCATCTCGAACATGGAAGACTGATTTTAGTCTGATGACCTGGCGCCCATGGGTACGGTGCATATATCTCAGCACGGGATGCTGGATCGTCCCGGAAGAGATAAGCTAGAGCAAATGCTGGGAGCCCTAATTAGGAGGGGAATAATTAAATCAAATTAGTCTTGAAAAGCACATAGCCATGCATGAACTTCTTTTCTCAGTGTACATTTGCTTGTGTGTGTTTCTCTTTCTTCTAAAATACTTCAATGATGGGAGGCAAAAAAGGAATACGGGTTTATGGGTATTCTTCTTTTAACTGTACATTATTACATTTTTTAATTTATTTATTTAGTTATTTAGTTATTTTTACAGTTGTTCAACACTGAATCTAAGAAAACATGCCAATCTCGTGTAACAAGTTTTCTTTCGTGACAATGGTTACATTTTGCTCTAAAATGTATAACAGGGTCTTTTTTTAAGTAATGAATGAGAAAATTCACAAAATGTTTAAATAACATACATACTAAGAGCATGAGGACATTAGGTACATTCTAATAATAGACTTCCTATTTAATGTTTAATGGATTCAAACATTAATGCATTAATTAAGTTTTTTTAATTATTATAATGTAATTATTTCATTGTAAAGTGTATTTAATGTAGAACTATTACCACACTTGCTCATTGTAAATGGTAAATTACTTATATAATGCTTTTATCCAAAGCGCTTTACACTGTGTCTCATTCACCCATTCACACACACACTCACTCACACATCAATGGTAGCAGAGCTGCCATGCAAGGCGCTAACTTGCCTTTGGGAGCAACTTGGGGTTCAGTGTCTTGCCCAAGGACACTTCGGCATGTGGAGTCACCGGGCCGGGAATCGAACTGCCAACCCTATGATTAGTGGACAACCCGCTCTACCAAGTGAGCCACAACTGCCCCCCCCCAAAGATGCCAAAGTTCATATACTTTCTTAAATTTTATGTCCTCTGGCATGGCAATAAAATTAATGTCAGCAGTTTTTCAGTATCTGCAAAATTCATGGCATATTTATGGTTTGTTGAGCTGCGTGTCACTTTAGAGCTTCAGATTGTAGTCAGCACAAGTTTATTCTTATTCACGGAAATAGAGTAAACATTCAAGTTATGTTTGAATTTGTTGCTTTGAGGAATGTAAAACTCAGGTTTAAATTTTGATTTGAGTGGTACTACATGAAAAAGAATAATTAATTTAATTAAAGAAGAATTTTTACACACAACTCCAACTCTTCAAAATTTAATCTTGTTCTTTCCCTTGCAGAACAGACAGTACAAGTTGCCGGATTGAATATCAAGTTCCTGATATGCTAGTCAAAATGCATTTTAATACATAATACAAAATGCACCAAAAGTAAAAAAAAAATTATAATTTTTTTTCCAAAACACCAACCCAAAAATCTATCAAAAATGCTTTGTTTTGTATTTTCAAAATACAAAAATTTCACAAAACAAATCTGGAACTTTCATTGTTAAAAGTAATGTTAGCATGATTGTGTTAGTGGATGAATTAATGCTAATAATTTATTCAGTTTTTTCTTCAGCAACCACACTGGTGCTCCGGGAATGGACATTCTGAATTGTAAATCAATTATATGACAACTAATTGTTTGTTAAAGTATTACTGTACTAAAAATGTTAACCTGTTTATATATTTTTCTACTGTGTGTTGGTGAGAGCTTAAAATACCTACCAGATTATAGAAGCTTTGCCTGGTAGTATTTATTAGCAATCATTACATGAAATATAAACACAATAAACACAGTAGTCCAGTAACTACAGTAAAGTCTTTTTAAAATATGGCTAGAAACAGACCAGTCAACACATTGCTAGTTCTCCATTTCCTGTTTGAAAATTGCTGTGTTGTTCATGAATTGTTCACAACCAGAAGAATTTATAACCATTGAGCAGCTGTGGTGTGAGGGCCTGCTCTAAAAACCACAAATCACATGAGCATCAGTTTACATGATGTCACCATGCAACTCATTTTGAAACCAGCAAATACAGAACACAATAATTTTGAAACAAATTACATACAGATTTATTCTACTGCCATCAAACACAAACTGCAAAATATTTTTCATTTTTCACTCAATTTCCTTCAAGGCTGTCCTTGACTGTCGAGCTCCTTACTCTATCACAGAGACTAGACCAAGCAACCCTGCAGAGGCATCTCATTTCTGCCACCCACACTCATGACCTTACTCTTTCAGTCACTACCCATAGCTTGTGACTATAGATGAGGATAGGGACATAGATTGGCCAGTAAACAAAGAGCTTCATCCACAAACTGAGTGATTCCCTCTCCTTATGCTATTATGAGATGACTAGACAGATGATGATCCCATTAACCTCTAGTGATTCCCAGACATACATGGTATCACTGAGTGTCTAATATAGCTGAGAACAGGGCCTTATGCTTTCCATGACGTCATGACATTTTCCAGATTAACAATACACTTAAAGCCTTTACAGGTGTACAATTCCTGAGCTTATTCTTATACAATAGTTTATCTAGAAACTGGAGACCACCAAGTGACTCTTGTTTCCTATTGTTTTCATAGGCTCTATAATGCTGACTCTATGAATGGGCCATGGAGGACATGGTTGTGCATGAGAATTGCAATGCTATGGCCACTGACTCCCACCAGATGGAAACATCAGATCAGGAATCTGACTCCCGACCTTCATCGAGTCCCACCCATGTACTCAGGTCTGCCATCTCCTCTTCTCTAAGCTCCCACACCAAGCTACAGCAACATACCTCTGCTGTTTCAGCCCTGCAGTCCAAGGCAAAGGCTCGCTCAGAGCGCAAGGCAATCTGGAAACAGCCTTCTAAAAAGAAAGAAGACAGGAGAGTGGTAACTGGGTTCTACATGTCAGCATGCTCGCACACAGGTGTCTGGGGATTCAGCAGCAGTGATGAAGACATGGAAGCTCGTGTTGAGGGTTTAAGTGTCCACACTATTGAAGGTAAAAGAATCATCAATTCCATGGGACATGGAGAAGCAGTATTTCTGGAGAACATCATAGACAGGATCACAAAGCAAGAGCCCATGGTATCAAATGGAGGTGATGTTCCAGGAAGAGAGGAATCTAATAGTGGTGTCATGCCCAGGCACATGGCTCTGAGGACAGATCCCAGCATTCAGGGAGAGATTAACAGGTCAGACAGAGCAGAGAGCCATCCTCAGAGCTGCAGGCCAAGTGACTCAGGCCTGGCAGTGGCAACAGGAAGTGAACTGAGGCGTGCTGACAGTCTAGAGAGCATCTGCAGCAGTGGAAGCTCTCTCTCACTAGCAGAGAGAGTGGAAATAAACAGATCCATCCTCAGACAGATGCTTCAGAAAGCCCAAAGGAAGAGTGGTGAGGGACAACAGGCTACAGTTACTGATCAGAGGATGGAGAATACACATTGCAGAGGTGAAAATGAAATATATTAAGAATCTTGGGAATTTTATATTATCTCAAAAATATGGTTCTGCAAAAAAACTGAATATAAGCAATGAGGAAAGATATGTTGGTATCTGATGATAAGTTCTTTCATTTCACACTGGAGTTACAATTTCTTTTCCATAAACCTATACCTTGAAACACAACTAGGCCTCCCAGAGATTCATCAGAATTGCACTGGAAGCTGGAAGCCATGATGATAATATGAAGAGAAAAAAAAAGTTTATTTAAAATAAAATTAAGATAAGTAGCTTAGCAATGCTGTTTGAAGAGAGTAGAGATTTGGGCGTGTGTTTAAGTAAAATATTTTAAATGGGATAAACATTACTGACTAATTGATTAATGATTAAGATAATAATGTGATTAAGGTGTTTACATGAGTCGCTTTTAGAATACTCCTGTCATGTACCCGTTTTATGTTTTAGAACATAATTAGATTAACAGCCCTCGTCATTACCTCACCGCGCCATGCCGTACAACGTCCCTCCAGAATTTCACATATCAACATACAGTTTGTCTTCAATTTGGTACCATATACAGTTTTGGGTGTTTTTATTTAATTTTTTAAATAAATACATAAATTTTTTATTGACACCCTGTCAAGGTTGTAACACGCCTTGTGCCCGATGCTCCCTGGGATAGGCTCTAGGTTCCCCATGACCCTGAAAAGGGTAAGCGGTAGAAGATGGATGGAAATACATTTAAATTTTTTTTTAAAAAGTGCAGTTATTTATTTGTCATGCTGTACATGCTAATAGACAACCGTGTACTTACCTATTATATAGTAGCTGAGATAGATGTATTTTTCCCCACTACAGGCCTATAGTAGGGAAGTATGCGGTTTGCGACGCAACCGAACTCTCCTGTTCGCCGTAAAATGTTGAGAACTGCCGTGTGTTTGATCGTGTCCTGTCGCAAAATGCGGTGAAAACTCTCACACGACGTTCATAATGTGATTAAGGTGTTTACATGTCTGTAATACACGTCCATAATGGGGTACTCCACCTGTCTTAATTCGATTAGAGCTTAATTTGAGTATGACCTTAATTAGATTAAGGTAAGTAAAAATTGCAGTTTACATGGTAGTTTCTTAATCAAAGTATGGTCTTAATCGGATTAAGAGTGATTTATTGTTGTCCATGTAAACGCAGCTAGTGTTTGTTAGCCACATTAGCCCCGTAGCGCTATTGCAAAACCTAAGAAGAAAATTGTGGACATCAAACTCGTCTTGTCTGATCAAATACTTTTAGAGTAAAGGGGGAAAATCCTTAAGCTTTCATTTAATTCTAATTGTTCCATTGACTAATGTACATATACATGTAGTATAATAATTCAATGGAGTGAAATTTTGATTTAATTAATTTATTGTGTTTTTTAAGGGGAAAGATTTAAGTTTAACCAGATTTTCTCACTTTTGCCTCGAATTTGTGTGTGTGTGTGTGTGTGTGTGTGTGTGAGAGAGAGAGAGAGAGAGAGAGAGAGAGAGAAAGAGAGAGAGAGAGTTTATGAATCGTGTGAGGTGAAGTTGAATCAGCTTGAACAGAAAATGACCGGAACACAGTCAATGCATCAGGACTCATTAAGAAAATTAGGAATTTCTGGATTCTATATAATTAATGAGTGCCTTAATTAAAATAGATGTAGATATTGGATGATGAACCTCATTAACCTCCAGTGCAGAGCATTAGTCCTAGTAAAGCATAGTATTACTAATTGTCTAATATAACTGAGCACAGGGCCTTCTGCTTACAGGACACGCATCAAAAAAAAAAAAAGATTTGTACTTATATAGATTCTGACAATAAAAACGTGTAAAAGCTGTTAATTCTCTAAACTTATCCAGATTAATAACACACTTAAGGAATAAAATTTCTGAGCTTACTCATCTATTTTCTCATTAAACAGTGTGCTCATGTGGTTTGTTAAATAACACTGGGTTATCTGATGGGTTACCACAAATTTTTATGTGAAAATTGTAATATAAATTAGAGTAATTTAAATACACAGTACTGTAAAGAAAAAATGGGAAAAGTTAAGGTCTCCTTACAGAAAATTTAACCAACCATTTTAATTTGTTATAGAACAAATAACAACACCTTTATTAATCAATTTATTATTAGTTTTAATTGTTACTTTAGAAACAATAATGTATTAGAACAGAATCATTAATATAAACCTGTCATTTGGATTACAGCTGGCACTATTGTCAGAACTGCTGTTATAGAAAATTATCTCCTGACCAATCAGATTTGAGAATATTGTAGATATTGTGGACCATTATTACAGCAGATAATTTTATTACATTTGTAGACATTTTTGCATAATCATTATTTTTGGAAGTTCAATACATCTAATAACACACTCTGTTAGCAAGGTTGTTGCCTTTCCTGGTGATTTCGGTGTGATTTGGGTGGATATAAATGGTAAATGGTCTGCACTTATATAATGCTTTTTAACCATGGTGGTTTACATTATTTGTCATTCACCCATTCACAAACACACTTGCACACCAATGGCAGCAGCGCTATGATGCAAGGCTGGGGGTTCAGTGTCTTGTCCAAGGACACTTTGGTATGTGGAGTCATGTGGGCCGGGGATCGACCATTAACCCTGCAATTAGTGGACATTAATGGCTCTACCACCTGAGCCATAACCGTCATATATAGAACCATAACTTAATTGATTATATTTGTACTGTTGTGATGAAATTCACAACTAAAATGATAAAAATGTGTGTGTCTCTACAGGTGGGCTGTATGACAGTGACTGGGATTCTGGGATTTCTCTTCATGACAGTGAGCAAAGTCAGAGGTGACCTGAAAACACAAAATATTATTGTTTCTGTTTTAAGGGCTTAACAGAACTAACTATAGTTGGGTGAAAATTTCAGTTTGTTTTAGCATCATCATTATTCTCATCCCCTCCCAATGGTAACCAATAATAACAATCAGAAAAATTAAAAATTTAATCTCTAAATTACATATGGTTCTATTTGTAATCCACTAAATAAAATAAATAGAATTTTCAAGATAATTATGTCACATATTCACATTAGTTTTTGATTTTATATAAAAACACAATAACTATCTAAAGAATAAAACATGACACATCATACTCTATAGGAAAAGAGCTGATTATTTTCATGTAGCTGCATGTACCAAAGTGTTTAATTCATCTTATACCACAGCAATTTGCCATCAGTTATAATTTATGAAAGAATGACACATCATACCTTTTATCCATTTATAGTTACCGTTGTTGTTATGGAACAGTTGCAAAGCTAATAAAACCTGAGTATTCAGCAGCACTGCAATACTAAAAAAGTGCTCAATCTGTCACAACAGTAGAAATCAAACATCTGGATTAGAGAGTAAGATGTAATTTATGCTAGCATTTAACTTGTTTACCTGTTTACTTGTCTTGTTAGAACAGAAACATGATATCATGTTTATGTAATCCAAAGCATGATTATAATCATAATCCAATTTACACATATTACCAGACACTTCTCTCATGTTCTCTCACTCACTCACTCACACACAGACACACACACACACACACTAATGCACATTCAGTCCCATCAGGCTAATTAGTAGTGACGGGCTGCTCCACTTAATCCTGTGCTGTATGAGTGTGCCTGCTGCACAGTAGCTGACGTCTGTGTGTGTGGGTGGGTGTGTGTTTTTGACTGGGCTACAGGCCCTTTGTCTCAGGTGCCGAGTTGCCGCTCAGTCCTCGCCATGAACAGGCCAAACAACTGCTGGAGCGTGCTCGCATGAGGGCCCGCTCAAACCCACTCAAAGCCGACCACACCATCCTACCCGTCCAGAGGGACAAGCAGTAAGTACACTCTCGTTCTCTCTATCTATCTATCTCTTTTGCTCTCCCCTTTGCAGAATATTGGGATCTGAAGTGGTGGGGGATGTCAACCAGAGAAGCTTAGGTGCTGATAGGCAGGGAGTACACTCTTAAAGTGGTTCAAAACATGGCCACATTGGTATTGTAACTTTTTTGTATGTGAATAATAAGGGGTTGTAAGAAAAAAAAGTGTGTGTGTTTGTGTGTTGTGTGTGTTTTATTTGCTGTGGAGGGTGTTGGTGATGTATGGGGGATGTGCTTGGATGAAGTGGTCTAGTCCTTTTCATCAGCAACAGGTCTCTCTCTCTCTCTCTCTCTCTCTCTCTCTCTCTACAGTTCATTTAAATTTGACTTTTATAGCACATTTAACAACTCACTGTCACAAAGAACATTCACATGTACCAATTTATATTGTTCATATTGACAGTGTATATTTGCACACTTACCTCTCATATTGCACAATATATATATATATTTGTACTCTTTTTTTGTTCTTTATTTAATATCTGCATAAATAGTTACTTCTTATTTAATATATGATGGGGAACTTGATGGGGAACTGCACTGCATCTTGCTGTACAATTTCAATATAGGTATTCGGATTCAAATAGGCCCCATGCTAAGCAAACCCCAGACAAGAAGTGAAAAAGTGTGTAAAAAAAAAAAAGAGAAAATCTCTGGTCAATGCCAGATAGTGTAATTTTGATATTAAGCTTGTGCAATATTGCAAGCATGTTATACAACATATTGTGATAATCAACACAAACAACATTTCGTGGACACTTCAACATATTGCTATTACTTATAGGCAGCATTACTGTGCTGTGATTGTATTCCAGCAATAATTGTGTTAAAGTGCATAAGTGATAAGTGTAAATTAAATAATGCTAGTAAACAGAGTAAACAATGTCTCATCCTTTTCAGAGACACACACTCATTTCTGTTGATGATAGCTGAGTTATATAAGGCATGTTGAATTATACAACAATTACACAAGGTCGGAGTCTCTGATCCTCATCTCTCATCATCCAGTGGCATATTCAATCAATCTCTCTCTCTTTCTCTTTCTCTCTCTCTCTCGCACACACCCAAACGCACCCACCCAGACACACACACACACACACACACACACACACACACACACACACACACACACACACACACAACACA
>JAOUWY010000003.1:16148974-16168287 GCA_025728095.1 Prietella phreatophila
ATGGAGTTCACCAGAGCTTCACAGGTTGCCACTGGAGTCCTCTTCCACTCCTCCATGATGACATCATGGAGCTGGTGCATGTGAGAGACCTTGTGCTCCTCCACCTTCCATTTGAGGATGCCCCACAGATTCTCAATAGGGTTTAGGTCAATACTTAGAGACATGCTTGGCCAGTCCATCACCTTCACCCTGGGCTTCTTTAGCAAGGCAGTGGTCATCTTGGAGGAGTGTTTGGGGTCGTTATCATGCTGGAATTCTGCATACTGATCATGCTCTGCTTCAGTATGTCACAGTACATGTTGGCATTCATGGTATGCTCAATGAATAGACGTATGAGTGCTGCCAGCATTGCTGCAGAGGTTGAATGGGTGGGGAATCAGCCTGTCAGTGCTCAGACCATACGCCACACACTGCATCAAATTGGTCTGCATGGCTGTCGTCCCAGAAGGAAGCCTCTTCTAAACATGATGCACAATAAAGTCCGCAAACAGTTTGCTGAAGACAAGCAGACTAAGGACATGGATTACTGAAACCAAGATAAACTTATTTGGTTCAGATGGTATCATGCATGTTTGGCTGCAACCAGTTGAGGAGTACAAAGACAAGTGTGTCTTGCCAACAGTCAAGCATGGTGGTGGAAATGTCATGGTCTGGGGCTACATGAGTGCTGCCGGCACTGGAGCGTTACAGTTCATTGAGGTTCATTTGTTTATAGTTCATTTGTTGCCAGCGGTTTAGACATTAATGGCTGTATTTTGAGTTATTTTGAGGGGACAGCAAATGTACACTGTTACACAAGCTGTACACTCACTACTTTACATTGTAGCAAAGTGTCATTTCTTCACTGTTGTCACATTAAAAGATATAATCAAATATTTATAAA
This sequence comes from Prietella phreatophila, assembly GCA_025728095.1. Classification (NCBI taxonomy): domain Eukaryota; kingdom Metazoa; phylum Chordata; class Actinopteri; order Siluriformes; family Ictaluridae; genus Prietella; species Prietella phreatophila. The sequence continues at coordinate 16,149,858 of JAOUWY010000003.1, forward strand.
AATGTGAGGGGTGTACTCACTTTTGTGAGACACTGTATGTATATTTTTCCATAGTAAATGCCATATCTTGTGTATCTAACTGTGTCAAGTCTTAAAATGTTTGACTTGTATGTGTTGCTATAGGTGTGTATGTGGAGGACATGGGGGACAGCAGTACTAAGAAGCTGTATTCTGGACTGCTTGGAGTGGGTGATGAGATTCTGGAGGTGAATGGGGAGAAGGTAGCCGGGCTGAGTTTGGATTTGGTCACCCAGCTGATGGTTCAGAATGGTACAGCGTCCATCCGTGTGCTGCGGCACCGACCACCTCACCGCTAACACCACAGAGGAGGTTACAGTGCTAGGATGTGGTGTGGGTACTGATCTGCTGGGCTTGATCGTAAACACAGATGTTCTGACTCTGTTCATTTATTCTGCTGATGTCATGCTTGAATGAATTCCTTGACTAGGTTGTGTGTTGTTAGAAACAACAAAGGTTGGTTTTTTTTTCAGCACTAAAACCCAGATAAATCTATTTTCCTATAGTCTGACTGCATTTTGAAGAAGTGCAGAAAACTTCTGCCTCAAATATTACTGCACAATCTCTGGGACTGTATTATTATTTTTTCATTCCAACAAAGATTTTGGACTTTTGATATCTCAAAATATTAGAATAAAAAATCAGGAAGCTATTGCAAGGTTGCAATGGACTTCAACAGGAAACATAGCAAGAAACACATCACATATGACACTGTTGCCAAAATGATTAATAAATTCAAAAAGATTAGAAGTGTTGCAGACCAACTGAGACGTGGACGTTCATAAGCATCCACTGACAAAGGCACAATCGGCGTGGTGCTGGCAAACATAGTCCCATATGGAGACTTTTGGGACAGCCTGTAGATCCACATCACTGATCTGAAATGTCTGAAAAGTAAAATCGAACCTCAACATGTCTTGTATGATGAAATACTACAGGATGCTGGGCTGTCTTTTGTTACTTGAAACTGTTTGCCAAAATAACGATGTTCAGTACCCCTTTTCATCATTACAGGGCTAAAAGATCATGTTCTCAAATTCTCAGTCTATATCCTTTCAGTCTATACAGGATTTCCCTCATGATAGTAGCATGCTTCTTTCCCTCAGACCAAAAAAAATCAGGAATTGGTAAAACAGTGAAGGCCAGAACGAACTCACCATAAATTATGGGTTGCATAGACTAGTCATCTTATACGTTCACTAGTTACTGCTGTAGGTGGTACAAAAAACCTTGTTTGGGTGATGGAAAAATGTAGTCTGAAAATATTTGAGAGTAGTTGAAGCCAATTCAGTCAACTGCACAAAACTGGGAAGATTTTCTTTTTCTTTAATGGGCCATACAAGCTTCGATTTCAGTTTGCATGAAATGGAGAGGAGTGCACTTGACAGTTTTTGTAATCCCATTCCTGCCTGTTCCCAAAGGAAATCCTCACACAGTTATTTTTGTTGTACCTTAAAGCTAAATAACATTTAAATAAAATCTTTGCACTCTGGCAGAGTAAATTCCTGTGACCTGTGCTGTGTGAAAATGTGCTTGTGTAGCCACCATCAATATCCAATCCCACTTAGCATGTTTAGAGTCAGATCAGCAGCGCATGTCAGTTCAGAGAGACTGATCCAGACTCACTTTCACAGACCTGAGTTAAACATGGCAGAATAGACTCCCAGACACTGCTGTAAATTTATTTGATTATATCCAGGAAACGATTTTGCTTAAGGGGCACACGGTGGCTTACTGGTTAGCACATTCGCTTCACACCTCCAGGGTCTGGGGTTCGATTCCCGCCGGGGCGGGAGTTTGTGCGGAGTTTTCATGTTCTCCCCGTGCTTCAGGGGTTTCTTCTGGGTACTCCAGTTTCCTCCCCCAGTCCAAAGAGATGCATGGTAGGCTGATTGGCATGTCTAAAGTGTCCGTGGTGTATGAATGGGTATGTGATTGTGCCCTGCGATGGACTGGCACCCTGTCCAGGGTGTACCCCGCCTTGTAGGCTCCAGGTTCCCTGTGGCCCTGAACAAGGAGTAAGTGGTAGAAGTTGGATGGATGGATTCTGCTTAAACTATGAAAAAGCCTACTACTTTTTGAATTACTGGTCGACTAGTAAAAAATAGTCGTCATACAGACCGGGCCATAAATACACACTAGGTACACAAGTCCTGTACCAAAATACAAAGGGTCCCATTGTTCGCACAGTTGCTAGTTTCTCATTTTTCCTTAGTTCCTGACATACACAGTACTCAAAATGCATTCGTAATGCGAAATGAAATACCAAAAAAGTATTATATCACTTTCTTTAACTACAGAACCGGAGCATGAATAGAAATGTTCTGAATGCAATATGAAAACAGGTGGCTGCAATACTAACTCCAGACTGCATAGTAAATTATTTAGATGCTTCTTTCTGTATAATTGCAACTGTATTATGACACATGCACCATGAATTAAAGACTTATATTTACTGTCTTCTGAAATAAAATAAATTTGCCAACACAGTGTCTTTCAGGTGCAGATCTGTTACAGGTTTTACTATACAGGTAATACATTTGCTTTATGTATTGTGCACTCACTGGTGCAAAATGTTACATATTTATCATTTTGAGTGTAATCCACAGGAAATGGTCAGCTTCTTAAATGATAAAATGGTGAATTTGGTGAAGGCGACGTGTGTCCCAGTCCCGGACAGCAGGTATGGGGGAGGGCTGAGAGATCAATATCCCCGTTTCTCCCGAGAGATTAGGCATTGATGGATCTCATTGATACAGCTGCACTCAAAGGCATTGCACATACATTCTGTATTCCTTTATCATCCCATGATGCCTTGCTTCTATAGTCCAGACTGCTTTCAAAAATCCCAATCAGGTATTGATAAAAATAAATAAATAAAATAAAATAAAAAAGGTTTACTAACAGAGAGCACTACAAACACATAGGCCTTTCATATATGTATGTAGTAAGGGTGAAATCAGAGCATCTTGTGATTTTGCTATACAATGTGATCATGATATACATAAACAAATTAATGAATCTGTGACGTTACAGTTAAAGAAGTGCACTAACATTTTTATAACTGAATTTGTATCCACTGCATCTGTAGCTTATACATCAATATAAGAATTTCACCATTTCCTTGTTCTAAGAAAAGAACAAGAAGACTTTCCCATGGTGGAAAACGTAAAGTTATAGCATTATTTCTGACTACAGCGAAGTGCTGACACTTCCTTTCAAAATGCTAAACAAACACCCCCTCACAGAAAACGAGCATCACTGCATATCACTGGATTTATGTGTCAGATGATAGCTGGTTTTTAATCCATTTATTAGCAAATTAATATAAACCAATGATTTGCCTTGCAGTCAGAATTACTGTCAAGAATTAAACAGTGCTGTGATATAAATCTGTTTAAGTTTTCTGAGATGAAAACTCTATATAGTGAAGAAATTGTGGTTACACTGTTTGAACAATGTAAAACCTAATCTGACTTTTGAGATATTTTAAGGAACCACAAAAGCAATTTTACTGTATTCCTCCAATATTGCAAAGTTGGATAACCTCTGTAAGAACTCCTTTGGAAACAATTGGTAATGTCTGAATCCAGAGTGTGTAACAATCTTAATCTTAAATATATTACAAATTTAGACTACTGAGTCAGTTTGCATTCTCAGTAGAACAGGTCGTGATAGAGATTAGGTTCAAAGCACTTTAATATTCCTTTAATTTCAGCTTCACCAAGAAGCCACAATATGTCAGTTTTAAAGACCAGCTGACATTGATTTGACTAAAAATGAATTAGGGGTAGGAGTCGCATTGCTGCCTCAACCTTCCAACCCTGTACTCAGGTTACTATCTGAATAGAGTTTATCATGTTCTCCCCTTATCCATATGGGTTTCCTATGAGTTTACTAGGTTCTTCTCACTAGCGTCCCATCCAGGATGCAGATTGTCTTCCCACCTCAGACATTCCCAGGATAGGATTCACTGTGACCCTGACCAGGATAAAGTGCTTACAATAATGAATAAATTAACTGTTTTTTTTTTTTTTTTGGCTTGTGATTATTCCACAACTTAAAGATATCGTATCAAGAACTCCTGAACGAACACAATGAAATTGTGGTGTGTTATAGTGATCGTGTGCATGATATTGTGCATCCAGTGTGTACCTATTCCTATTTCACCGGCTGTCAAAAAGGCTTGTTAATAAAATCAAGCAGTTTGATTATGTCACGAATACTGTGTTGTGGATTTTTACTTGAAGTTGAACCGCACAAATTTCTCCAATCAAGTGCATCACATCCCAAGTGACTGTAGAACTCAGAATTCATTTACAATGCAGCAGACGATATGTTTCTGGAAGTGTTGGACAAATTCGTCTAGCACATTGGCACATAGTTAGCTGTATTTATTCTCAAAGGAACGGTTTAATGCTGTGTGTGTGAGTGTGTTCCCAGAGTCTGTATTGCAATGCTAATGAGCCAAGCTGTCTGAGAACTGTCTCCCACACCCCATCCCCCACCTCCCCATGGGGCAGTTGGGGCTCAGCTGTACCCTCCATTTACCCCCGGATAAAGGAGCTGAATGGAGGACCTGCATCCTGCACCTGCTGCCCCCACCACAAACACACACACACACACAATAATTAGCACCCCTCCGGCTACATATGATGACTTGTCCTTATTTGATTGCAAATGTTACAATTGTGCCAGATTATTCCTTCATGTACTACAGGCCTGTCGGACAAACGTTATGGAAAACCATCAAAATACTGATTTTTTTTTTTTCAAATCATTGCAAGAATTTGAAAATGTTTGAAGACTCAACTTTAAAAAATAGTGAAACATTTAATGTAGCACCTTTAGACTGGCAAACTGTATAAACATACATATATTGCTATGGGCAATGTGCATATAGTAACAATTTAAATAATTACTTGGCGCATAATGTTAGTCTTGATGTAACATATTCCACGGCAGAGGGCTCAGGTGTGAACGATGAACCAATTCTCAGCCAGAACACAGAAGTGGGGGAGGAGACGGCTACCTGTCTGAAGCTGAGGGTTGAAAGGCCACATGCTTGAATCTCATGACTGTCCTTTTAATCATTTATGGATCAATAGACATAAACTGCATCAATCTAATACATGACTCACGTTTAACCAAAGTCAGGTTTTACAGGAAAGATAATCAGTGTCCAATGTACTAAACCGGACAAGCTACTCAATCTACAAGGCTAACATATAAGGGATGCTAATGACTACCAGTTTGGCATTGTGTCTAACATGCACGTCTAAAACACACTCGGTAATGTTAGACTTGCTTGTGTGTTTTTTTGGTCCCGTCACCAATTTAGTCCCTGTGCTAGCTGTTTCAATAGATAACAGAATGAATGCATTAATATAAAACATGTGATATGAATTACAGACAGAATTACTGTCAGAGCTGTTATAGAAAATTAATCAACAAATTCTGACCAATCAACAGTGGGAGTACAACAGTGCTGTGGTATAACATGCCAATAAAGGGCATCTTGCTACATTACAAACAAATGGGAAAGCGCAAAGTCCTCGGTTATGAGCAGAAAACCTTTAACTGTTACAAAATGCCGACACTGGAGACACATCCTGCTATTTATGCCTTTTCAGCTGTGCATCGTATCAGTGCTCACATTTTGGTACAACATTTTAGATCCGTCAACCATCTTTGTTAAAAAAGGCATTAAAACAGCCACTGGTGACCATTGTATATTAAGCTATAGAGGTGCTTGAAAGTTTGTGAACCCTTGGTAAGTTTATATCTCTCTGCATATATATGACCTAAAACATCATCATATTTACAAATGTCATAAAAGTAGACAAATAGAACCCCAAGAAACAAAAGATATTATACGTGTTTATTTATTGAGGAAAATGATCCAATATTACATATCTGTGAATGGCAAAAGTATGTGAACCTCTAGGACTAGCAGTTTAATTTGAAGGTGAAATTAGTGTCTGGTGTTTTCAGTGAATGGGATTATGATCAGGTGTGAGTGAGCGTTCTGTTTTATTTAAAGAACAGGGATCTATCAGAGTCTGATCTTCACAACACGTTTGTGGAAGGGTATCATGGCATGAACAAAGGAGATTTCTGAGGACCTCAGACAAACAGTTGTTGATGCTCATCAGGAAAATGTTACAAAACCATCTCTAACGACTTTGTACTCCAACAATCCACAGTCAGACAGATTGTGTACAAATGGAGGAAATTCAAGACCACTTTTACCCACATCAGGAATGGTTGACCAACAAAGACCACTCCAATGGCAAGATGTGTAATAGTCCATGAGGTCACAAAGGAGCCCAGGGTAACATCGATGTAACTAAAGGACTCTCTCACATTGGCTAATGTTAATGTTCACGAGTCCACCATCAGGGGAACACTGAACAACAATGGTGTGCATGGCAGGGTTGCAAGGAGAAAGTCACCACTCTACAAAAAAGAACATTGCTGCCCTTCTGCAGTTTTCCAAAGATCAAATGGACAAGCCAGAAGATTATTGGAAGAAGAATAAAGTTAATGTTTTGGAATGGCCAAGTCAAAGTCCTGACATTTATCCAATACAAATGCTGTGGAAGGACCTGAAGCAAGCAGTTCATGCTAGGAAACTCATCAAAATCCCAGAGTTGAAGCTGTTCTGTACTGAGGAATGGACTCAAATTCATCCAGTTTGATGTGCAGGACTCATCAAGAGTTAGTTGAAACGTTTAGTTGCAGTTATTGCTGCACGAGGGGGTCACACCAGATACTGAAATCAAAGGTTCAAATACTTTTGCCACTCACATATGTAATATTGGATCATTTCCCTCAAAACATAAATGACAGAGTATCACATTTTTGTCTTATTTGTTTAATTGTGTTCTCTTTATCTACTTTTAGGACTTACGTGAAAATCTGATGATGCTTTAGGTCATATTTATGCAGAAATATAGACAATTCCAATTTTAGTTCACACACTTTCAAGCACCACTGTATAAGATCACGATTTTTAACTTGCAACCAAGGAACTGCTTCAGAATATGTGATCATTACAGTGATGAAATTAAAATGGTAGCTATAAGCGATATGTCTTGGTGCATCTACCTTTTTGGTAAAGGGGAAACAGTGTACATTTCATTTTTAGTCAAAATACTCCTTCAAAAGTATGACTGGATGCTTAAACTGGGATTCTGCCTCACTTGTATAAAAGTGTCTTCCAAATGAATGAGTGCAAATGAAACCATCAAATCTGTAAACGTTTTTTAGGCCAGATCATTACACTCATAGAAATCAGGCAACTCCAAAGACATTCAGCAGCAGTCTGCATTTAATAGATTCACAGGGAACTCAATTGCACAAAGGGATGATGGGACAGAATTTCTTAAAGGGAAGTTGATGGCCAAAGGGAAACAACAGGATATCAGTTAATTCTCACACACTAAACAAACTAACAAACAATCAAATCGAACAAACTATAAGGATTAATAAAAGCCCATATTCTCTCCACCCTGTCACCAGTCCACAGTGACATGATTGTGCAATTGTTACTTTACAGTGGGTGTTTTTGTTTTAGTGGTACATTGTACAACAGCATGATAATCACTCATCATAGTCAACAGGTCACTGATAATATTTTCAGTCTTGTTTGGGGCTACAGAAATAAGACTTTTTTATTGTACATAAAATTCAATCATGATTTCAATAAAATTGGAGTGACAAACAATTGTGTGTGAAAACAAATAATAAACAAAGTCAACAATTCAATAAGAACATGATAAAAGCATTGTATATCACGGTTTACACAAATGATCAAATAAGAAAATGGATTGCGGAGACCTTTTTTTGTTACAATACTGAATCAAACGTACACTTATGCAGCAGCAGATTAACTTCCCTCCTACACTCTTTGAAAAATGGTTAGAAAAAGGTTCTTGTATGTTCAAAGTGTCCTAAATGGGTTTTATTTGAAACCCTTTCTGACGGGTAAAGGTGATTTCACACATTCAGTGTTCAGTCTGTTTGAATGGAATCCTGTTGTGTTCTCCCACACGGTGCGGTTCTTTAGGCAGGTGAGAAAACAGTAAGATCAAAATAACCGTGGCCGAGAGCATCTGAGGGAGGTATCCTCGGCCCAGTTACAAGTGAGATCTAGTGTGGTTCTATTTCAGTGAGAAGGTCATTTGACTCTGAATCAACCTGACTAAATAAACAAACAAAAGTAGAATTTAAAGAGATAGTTATTTATATAATTATCTTACGACTTATTTAGCACTAGCATGGTGTTCTCCATGCTCAGGTAATTCTCATTTTTATGCACACTTGGCAAACGTGTTTACCTTTATTCCAGATTACTGATAAATAATTAACTTTCAGACATATACACCACGCAGCTACAGTTTTTCTTGTTGCTTTTGGTTTGTTTCATTATGTATAATAATATGAAACTAAACCAAACCTAACAGCAAATGAACCAATTTCTCTGATTAAGAGCAAATTAAGTATGGAGAAGAATCCCATCACATAAGAATATCCTTCTGAAATGGTAGATAATGCTTAGATAAAAAGTTTTTCTGCCCTTCCACTTGTATGAGATACTAAGGCACTAGCTATGTAGTGTTCTGAACTTCACAGCGGCTTTTGGTCGATACTTTGATATGGTATTGTGCAAGTTAAATCTAGCAAATAAAACATGCCAAGGGTCACTATACTCTATTCAGGCCATACACAGTAATATACACGTCTTATTTAAGGAGCCATAAGAAGCATTTCTGGTTTCATTTGTCAGCTTTAACGGAGTTATAACATGGCCTCGTTGCACCACTGATCATATGGAGTCAATCCCAAGAAGGGAAAATAAATGAAACTTCACACATTAAGCAAAAACTTGAGAAATGACTTTCCAAAATATATAACAATGGGTGCTGTTCCACTGCATATTTAGGGAAACAAGATTTGGCCCAACCTGGAGCTAGGGGAACTTCGGTTTCTGCAGCTAGTTGCTCCAGTAGAATGTAAGCTCTATCACAGCCTACTGTGAATACAAATGGCCACTACTCATAAAAAGAAACACCGTTTTAACATAGCCTTATTTATAACTTCCTATAATGTACACCTATAGCCTTACAGGTGTTACAACTGCCGTAAACAACATTACCCTTTGATTCTGTTCAAAGTGCATGTTTACCAACTACAAATGTGGCTTTACTTTTTACTTTGTGAATGATTTTTCTTTACGTGGGAAGTATTCTTCTGGTCAATGACCACAGTACACAACCATGTCACTAAAATACACTGTGTATATATAAACCTAAGCAATTATAGGATAAACCACAAGCAGCTAGTGCAAAATGGCATAGGTCAAATTTAGATTATTGGAAAGATATATCAAATATTTCTAACAATTTACCGTTAATGTGATGTCATACTTTATATTTTATTTAGCCATTTGGAGCATCTAAATTCAAATGGATTGACAGATTGAGTCAATATTTTATTCTAAAGCACAGTCTACCTGGATTTTGTTAGGATGACTAGTTCAAGAGGTAATGCTTGCTGGAAATAAAAATTACACTGATACCTAAACCTGGATCTCAATCATGGATGTAACATTTCCTCTTTATGTCAGAATGTGCTCCTGATTGGACCGTGAAAGTGAAATTCACCACCCTGTGTACCAATGGTTTGATCTATGATCACGTTACGCACTATTATTAACAAACGTACCGTACAATGTCTGTGAGGACACTGAATTTCTACACCACAGTATGCTTTAAACCTGGACCTATGAGAGACATTACATTCAACTAGGTGCTGGTTCATTTTTCACCAACTTAAGAAGAAAAAAAATCTAATTTTGAATATGGTAAAGGGGATGACATCATCACAGCCCACAGAGGGTTTTTTGCCGTTTTTAACTTTGGTCATGTGATCAACTCAAACTGGCCAGGTTAGAAGACGCATATGGTTTAAAATGGCCACTCTGTGTTTGTGTGTATATTCAGTGTTGCATGCTGCTAACAACATCCTCAGCAGACAAAAGTAAATAAAATAAAGTAAAAATAAATAAACAAACTGGAACTTTTGAACTGGTGGCCAAAAAATGCAGTTTCATTTTTCTGGTGTAAAATGTTTGGTAGTTGCAGTGGGAAAAGTTGCAATGTCAATATATTTTTTAATCATTTATTTGTAGTCGGAATAGCTACTTATTTCTCCTTAAAAGTAATCAGTATATTTCTTAGATGTTTATATCATCTATCAGTTTTTTTTTTTTTTTTTGAGTACACTATATAAAGTCAGAAAGACAGCCACATAAAGTCAGAAAGACAGAACTGAAATGAGCAGTAGAAGTTTTACCATGTAGGAAAATTGAGTTGAATTAAGCCTGGTTTCAGTTTTAACTGCAATTTTCTTTTCACATTTCACTTTATTTGACAGAATTGCATTGCTGCACTTGGTAAAATGAGGTACATGAAGTAATAAACAAAGTAGTGTTTTAACCCATAAAGTTGTTATTCATGTATGTAGTTCCTGAACTGTCTTAACCTTTCTCACTGTTTTTGTTGTACTATCATTTTTATTATTGTTTTTCTAAAAATGAATCAGTGTTCCCACTGTGTTGTTCCACTATCAGGACCAAGTGCCTTCTAGCTGAAGCACTTCCCTGTGATAAGAAAACTGTTCAGGTGAACATGCCCAGCAGGTGTGTTTTTAATCATGATGATGTATAGCTACATCTCTGAAGCATCACTTGAAGCAAATTGATGTTCATGCAGAATCTTCTGCTAATTGTGCAGCTCGGTATTAGTTACAACTGACCTTACGAGCAAACATGCTCAAAGTACGTCATAAATAGGTTACAGTCAAGCCCATTCAGTCAGTCTCATTTAGCCTGAAATAAATTCTCTACTACAAACTGAGACAGGACAAAAAGAGATCATAAGCATTTGGAAAGTGATATTATAGGAAGTGGTTAACTTGTCTGTTAGTCAATTAGCTGCTTCAAAAATAAATCTGGTTTCAAATCAAGAAACCCCAGTGTTCAGTATAGCTTTAGCTTCATTAGTTATCAATACTTATTAGAAATAATCATTAGAATCACCATTGAGCTGTTAGTTAATTATTAGTTACATCTATGCTGTACCTACACTTACTGGACAGTTAGAGCCACCATATAACTCTGTATGTATATAATTGCTGACTGTAATCCATGTGTTAATGGAGAGGCACAGGGATGATGTCATTTTGTACCGGAACCCAGAAGTCATCATCACACAGGTTCCCTCAACAAAAACCCAATAGGATTTTCCAATAGGCTTTTGGATTATCGCAAAAAATCAGCTCTGCGATCAACAAAAGTTTACAATACTAACATGTTTTGTCCATCACAACTTTTATGAACTTTGAAACCTAAATACAATCGGCAAAAATAAAAAGTTAACCGTATGCTATAAACGAACTACACCACGGTCGCCCACAAACTTTTCCATACTTGACTTAAAAAAACATTTTCCATAATACGGATTTACTCTGTAGATGAATCTTCATCCACATTTTTGGGGGAATTGTGCACAGCATACCTGAACCAGTTCATCTGTTCACAAGTTTTTTCCTGTTCAGCGTGATGACCTTTAATGTCTCCGACAACATCTGTAGTCCCATTTAGCAACTTCTTATCAACCGCCTTTTTCAATTCATGTAATAGCTTTTTTTTTTAAAAATCATGAGTGGGATATTACTGGTGTATTTTATGTCGTAGAATATGACAATATTTTGAGCTTGTGTCCACCACAGACCTTATTTCAGGCTTTTAACCAAAATCCCATTAAAAAAACCCACTGACTTCAGGACAATGGAACCGGAAGGGATAAAATGCTAACTCGTTTCCAGGTTTTGGCAAACAACATGACATCATCCCTGCACCACTCTATAGGTACAATTTGTCAGCCCCCTTTTTTTGTGATATTATTTTGGTGATGGAAATTTTTCAGCACCTGTATAGTAGGTGTACATGATAAACCAGTTAACAAAGAGGACAGGAAGCAAGAGATTAAATATTAGCCATAGAATTTTCATGTGAAAAATACGACTATTATTACTTCAGTAAATCACTGAAGATGTAATGACACAAAAAGTTAAAAGTAGCAAGATCAAGTGTTACCCTGACTTAGGATACTAATCTCAATTCTCATTTGACTTCTTTGTTCCTCATGTACTAACACACTTACAGAAAAGGTAAATGGTGCAGACTGCACAACTATAAGCCCCTTCAGCTTAGGATCTGCCAAAACAGCTAAAAAACACAAACCAAAAACAGAACAGATATTTACAGCTAAACAAGCTAAAGTACCACACAGGCAGAATTTTGGAGTAGCAGAAGAAAGCGCAATATTCAGCAGGTAAGTGTATGATTGAATGAGTAGAGACAAGGCGATTTCCTTTCCTTAAAGCACCTTTGTTTAGCCAATTCTTCAGTTGGAATGAAGAAAGCTGTAGTGGTTGTGAATGGAGTGCTGTTCACAGAACAATGAGGAGGAGGATCACAACAAACAGTATGGCCAACAAAATGCCAATAGCACACCATTGTCGCCGGTCTGTGAGAGCAAAGAGTTCAGAAATGAGATGACAGCACAGTCAAACATTTAGACCATGTTCCAATATGGGTATTCATGATATCTTAGGAATTATTGCTCAATACTCAACTTGAGAACACAATTTCACATTTGCCCCAATTGTAGTTAATCAGCAGGGGACAAATCATAAATATATTAGCTAGCCCATTGGGTAAGTAAAATCTCAACTGAGATGCTCAGTACTATGTTTAGGTTACCTGGAAGACCAGGATAAATAGTGGTAGCTGATGTAATGTAATAATGTATGGTGAGATAGTTAAGTGTAAGGAAATTAATGAGCTTATGATTATGTTTTCCTTTCTAACAAAGTTTTTAAGGTAGCACGTGGTGTTTGTGCCCTAGACAAGAAGACTACAAGTCGGAAGTCAACATTATGGTTGTGAGATGTGGTCGTCTTTGCATTGTATTTCAAACATAATCGGCTAGCATCTTTATTTTGTGTGTGTGTGTGTGTGTGTGTGTGTCAGTGAGTTATATGACAGGTTTGCGCTCAAATTTATTGTTTCTCCACGTACCTGCAATTTCTGATTCTGAAAAGACTGTGCACTATGTCATCTGTGCACACTAATTAATCAACGTTGTTAAAACTATTCATCTGATGGATTCTGACTTGCTGTAATTCTCATGGGGATATTAAATTCTGCTGTTTGAGTATGATATAAAAGAATTAATGCAAATTAATAGGATGTGCAAAACTTGCTTGTCTGTCGTGCCGAGGCTACTGACATGACCCCTGACCCATATTTAGTGTCCATTGTTTGTGTCTTTTGTTTTACACTGGAGCTATGAGATTCAGGTACCTTCAAGACCCAAAGCTTTAAATGACAATGAGACATTTGACAATGAAGTCTGTATTTATTTAAGTTCACAGTGGAACCATATTGTTCCACCTGTGTGTACTGTATTATAAATTCAAACAAGCTTGCCTCTGGACTTGCCTGCACTGATACCTCACTTCATTAAAGAAAAAGTGATTAATTCCTGTTGTCCACAACATTACAGTGTTCAGATACATGGTGAGGTTTTGTTCATGTTTATAGCATGTTAAACCACATAAAGAGTGGAAACAAGGTTCAGACACCAAACATGACTGGTTGACTACATCTGGATTAAAGGAGGAAGATTGTAGAAGAATGTTTAGATAGTACACAATTTATTTATTTATTTGAAACCATATGAAAATGTATCACTTTAATTTGACATCTAATTGAAAGTACTTTCTCTGTTTTGAAATTCAGTTTCATTTTATCTTTCAAAATTCTCTGAATGACTTAAGTCTAAAATCTTATTTTATTGTTTTTATATATTTTTTTATTTTATTTTGTATTTGTGTACTTAAGCTTATTTTAAACTGAACTGTGTACTAAAGCTTATTTATGTATTTTCAAGTCCCCTCCAAATGTATTGGGAAAACAAGGCCAATTCTTTCTTTATGCTACACACTGAAGATATTTGGGTTTGAGATCAAAAGATGTGTAAAACATGTGTAAAACAAACTGGAACATGGGACCTTTGGTGGCAGATAGTCTTAACGTAAATTAAAGTAAATAACACCAATATTTAGCTTCACTCTCCTCTTAAGGAGGTGAAATGCTGGTCAATTGGGTTAAGCTCTGGTGATTGACTTGGCCAGTCTAAAACCTTTTTCCTCATGAAGTCCTTTGTTGTGTTGGCAGGTTCCGCATGATGAAGTTCTCCCCAGTTACACTGGATGCATTTCTCTGTAAATTGGAAGATGGACTGCTTCTGTGGACTTCTGAATTCATTCTGATGCTACCATCATTGGGTACATCATCAGTAAAGATTAGTGAGTCTGTTCCAGTAACAGCCATGCAAGCCCCAGCCATGAAAATTCTAAAATTCCACACCTTGCACTATACTGTACTGCTTTATTGGACAGTTATTTATATTGGATAGTTTGCATTATCATTCATATTTGCATTATCTGTACATTCACACTGTTTAAAAATGTTGTGTATATAACATGTTACTTGCACTATTCATAGTTGCACTATATGAACAACCTCACTGTTTAACTAGGTTCTGTACATATCTCATCCAACTGTACATACCTCTCATCTGCAATCCCTACTGTGTATATATTAAAATATTCACTGATACTGTATTTTTGTAACTCCACTGTGCATATTACTTGTATTGCACTTACGCTGAAATATTTACTCTTACACTTTCTGTGTATGTATGTATATATTCTTGCACTTCTGGTTAGATGCTTACTGCATTTCATTGGAAATACTGTACTTATACTCCGTTTAATGACAAAGTTGAATGTAAATCTAAATGACGCTACCAAGCATAGTGCTTGACCAATGAGCTCGTATGTTTTGGACTGTGAGCAGATCCTTTCTTTCCCCACACTATGGCTTTTAAACCACTTTGGAAGAGGTTATCTTGGCTCCAGAACTTTTGTGGCTAATCTCTGTATTTCTTTTCTAATTCCATTCTGACTTTCCAATTCTTACTTCAGATAAGAGGCTTGTATTATGTGGTATGACCTATATTTCTACTCTCAAAGACTTCTTCGAGCACTGAATTGTGGTACCTTCACCCCTGCCCTTTGGAGGTTGTTGGTGATGTCACAAACAAATTCAGTGTTCACAGGCAAAACCCAGAACTCAAACCAAGAGTAGACATTCAGAGCTATTGTTTAAACAATCAATCTAACAGGGTACACCTGTTAGATTAAAGTGTTTAGCACATCTAAACATAAATATCAGGAAATGAAGGCTGAATTTTTTTCATATTCACCTTTTGATCTCAAATCCACATATCGTCAGTGTATAGTAAAAACATAAGAATCGACTTTTCCGTTCCAATACTTTCAAAGGAGACGGTATATTTTCACAATCTTTAAATTTATTCTATTACATTTCTTTCAAAATGACATTTTACTACTTTGTTATGTAGCACTTTATACTACTATGTTTATGAAAAAATTGTTCTATAAGTATTTTTTTTTATTATTATTTAAACATTAAACAGCTTATTTTTTCATTAATTTATGGCAATATGACACAGGTCTCATGAATCGTGAAATATTACACCGTTTATTCTTGAGTTTCCTTTGAGAGTCCCCAAGGTCAGACTTGCTGTTCTCATCATGTAAACCCTTTTAAGAGGTGCTATCATAACCAAGCCCTGGCTTTCCTTCCGCTGAAGTCTGTAACCTTATTGACCTCAGGAAGCATGGGGTGGTCTGAACAGGAAGTGAAATCATGGCCGAATTCTCACAGGCATTTTCCGTCAGTCCACCCAAGCATCACAGCCAGCTTAGTAAATCAAAGTATATCTAGTATAAGTCTAACAATTTCATTTTTAGGAGGTATGCATGCTGTGAAGATGCCCAAGAGCTATTCTGTTACTCACCACTAGTCATGTGTGAAACTTTAGCCAGCTTCTTCATCACATTATCCAACCTGGACTGGGTGTTGTCGATTTCATGACCAAAATCATCCAGCATTCTGCAAATCAGCAAGAGAGACATTTATCACATAGTAAGAATACTTTGCACAGATAAAAACACAATATGACAACCTCATGAAACCCTATGATATTATACATTACATATTAAATAGCTGTTAGTTGTGCACTGTTTAGTTTTTAGATACATGCAGTTTTATTTTCAAATTGGTTCACTTTATATATTTTATAAAAGTATCCTAATCAGCAAAAAAAATACATCATACTTTTATTCCAGCAAGCAAAAACAAGGATAGACCACTCATTTCCTGTGTAAATTTTAAACACATTAATCATCAGTAATTTCAACACCAGAGATAAGTGACATCAACAGAGTAAAAAATGATTAGAAATATGCAAATAATTTTGACACTGTAAAGAAAGAAATCAAAATGATTTGCTCTAGTACATTCATATGGTGTGGATTCTCCAAGGTTACCCAAAATCTCTACTCTCAGTTCCTAGCTGTGAAGAACTCCTATTACAAATTTCAATTAAGTCAATAAATTTTCAGACAAACGAAACAATATAATTTACAACGAAACAATGTACGAGATGATCCCAATAAAATCAAGGCCAAAGACCTATTCAATCCCGTGATCAGAAACTTGCCACGGCCTGTTTACGTCATCAATAGGTATGATCCAGGCTAGTGAGTTTGAATTAATTTTATTTTTGTTTCACGATATCTGGAGCTGTCCCATAAGTTTCGCTTCATCCAATTCCATCTTACTACTGGTGGATTTTAATCAAAGATTACTGACAATTTCGTCAGCGACTGTCTTTGGATGGAAAAGCATTCTCGACCACTGATCTCAAATAACGATCAAAGAATGCTTTTACAATGTGCGATACTTGTTTGTAACAGAAACATAAGCCCAAGAATGTGAAAAGAGGTTAGACATATGTCTTACACTGCCTGTTCGTCCAGCTCTTGTCCAATCCGTTCAGACATGTTCTTCAATACGCCAATGGTCCCTGACACCAGCTCCAACTGCTCATCCTGCTGCTCGGCTATGAACTACAGGAACGACATACACAAGTTACAATGATAAAGTGATAGTTACCTATGCAACACTTTATTTTTTTATCCCAGGGGTATTCAACTAATATTTCTGAATGTTCAGCCACATGGATTCCTTGCAGATATATGGCTAATATGATTGAATGGTGACAACAGTTTCCTAAACTACTTCCTAAAATTGATGAAACTCATATACTTGATGTTGACAGAGGGAGAATAAAGGCACTTCAAGCTCTGTTATAGGACTTATTTCAAGTGCTCGATTCTGTCAGCTGAAATACTATGCTGGGTTCACATCTGGAGCATGATCAACCAGTTGACAACCTCTGGTTTATTTACATGTAGTTTATGGTTTGATGCATACTTTGCTTGTGTTTTCTCATTTGGACGTCGCTTTGGATAAAAGCATCTGCTAAATGAATAAATGTAAATGCATATGCAAGCAAGTAATAACCTGTATGGATTCCTAGAGTACCTACTTTTTACAAAAATTCTCCAATACAGGGTTAACGAAGTTAAAGGTTGTTAAAATACAAACCATCACCTCTCAAACATGTTCTCCATACTGTGTTCTTCATTACCTGCTGCTGAGTTTGCTGCTCCTCAATCAACTGAGAGTTGGCTGATTGCAGTTCTCTGTCCAGACGTGTGTATTTATCTCCTCCGGGTTGCCAGATCGGTCCACGAGACCCTCCATCTCCCATCAGAGTCTAACAAAGGAAGCAGACATCACACTCATTTGATTTGAACACAACACCAATACCTTACAATAATGAGGAGTAAACAAATCAGAAAACAATTTGATTAGCTTAGAACTGAGGTCAGTACATACCTTTCTGCTTTTCTTGTCAGACAGGGACAGGGCCATTGGGCTTGCCATTTGATCTTTCATCTCCTGAAAAATAAAATTGATAATGACATTTACTATGGCGCAAATGGTTCCGATTTCAGATACATTATACCCAACAGGGCCAGGTAAAAATCATTTAAAAGATACACAAATTTGTATTATTTTAAATAGTTAGTATTCAAAACGTAATAACGTAAATTACATAATCACATATCATTTTACATTGCAGAAAGAATAAATATCACATACCTAATTATTTCTATCATAGACTACAAAAGGTACAATTAATGTATCACAAACTATAATTTGTGATTCCTATCTATTTATTTAGCAACATCCATCCATCCATCTTCTACCGCTTACTCCAGGAAGCATTGGGCACAAGGCGGGGTACACCCTGGACAGGGTGCCAGTCCATCGCAG
>JAOUWY010000003.1:16197342-16209325 GCA_025728095.1 Prietella phreatophila
ACCAGCTTGGTTTGGCGCCATTTGCGTTCTAATTGTCTAGATTTCTGTTTTAAGGTTCGCGTTTGATCATTATACCATTTTGTTGTTTTGTTACGATTTTGTTGTTATCGCGCTCCCGATGCATTTTATTGCTCTTAAACTGGGATTCAAGGTAAAGTTAGGACTCAGGGGATCATTTAAGTTTTCTTTTTTCTTTCTTTCTTTTTAAGATTCCCATTGTTATTGTTAATATTCTCCTTCTTCTTATTCTACATCTCCCTAAAGTGCCCAATAACTCAAGATCTGAATGGTAAACCGTGTCGAAATTTGGCACATTGAAACTACAGGCCACGAGTAACTCCCACACCACAAATGCCCCACATGATCCCATAGGTGGCCCTACAGGCCATGCCTAAATTCTACATCACTTTACCTCCGCCCTATAAGTTCAAAATATCTGAAAATTGGTGCACATGCCTTATTTCTCATGGGGAACAAAAAGCCATTGGGATCCATAAAGTTCGCCATGATAGATTTTCCAGTACATTGAATATTTGTCCAAAACTACAAAAATCTTCTCATGAAGTTCGGGTCAATCGGTCTCATAGGTCCAATTGACTTGAACTGTGGTACATATTTGTGGGATACATCTCTTTCTATAGGATGATAAGCAATAAGGAATCAGGAATAATAAGGAATGGCTGAACTATTTACATATTGGTGAATTGACAGCTGTTGTACATATTTCTAGTATCCATAAATCAATGGAACATAAACCTATGGACTTGATTAGCATGTGCGATGGCAGACTCATGTCCCCAACAACAAAGACATTAAAATTAATAATCATTTATCACTAACTGTCATATCTTTTTTTATTCTAGTTTAATTTTTATTGAACATTTCTGCTGAAAATTTCTGCTGTACATTTCTGCTGAACATTTCTATTGAACATTTCTGCTAAACTTTTCTGCTAAACATTTCTGCTAAACTTTTCTGCTAAACATTTCTACTGAACACGTCTACATGTCCACAGTCATGTTATCTTTGATAAGATCTTTTATATTGTGTTCAACAATATCTTTATCATCTGCTAAATGGCGCTGTTTGTCTTGGATCGAGCCAAAGTACACTTTGAAAGAAAAAACTTTATTTGTAGTGTTAACACATGCTGTAGCCATATTAGTTCGGAAGAGTGAAGAACACACATTGAATCATTCTGTGTGTTTAAAGCCTGGAAGAAGCTTTGCTTGTGAGTCTGTTATTCATCTTTCTAGTTCATAACCTTTTGTGATTGTATTTGGTACGTTTTGTTGTTTGTGATCATTTTTGTGCATATAGCCTAAAAACTGCATTGTAAACTGAATTGTATTCACTGACTAATGTATATTAAATAATCATTTTTGTCATTTTTTTCAGTTTCCCATGAAATGTAAAAGAAAATTAAGAGAAATTATATGATTGCACTTTGCTTTACACATCCGCTAGTCATAAAACGAATACTCTGATTCAATCACCAGTTCATATGAAGACTTTTGACAATGCTGAGTAGCAAATCTGAGAAATGGGTGAATGTAAGGTGAAAAATAGATTTTTTGTGAATATCTGAAACATGCATGCTTGTGCACTCTGCCATGGATGTCTCCCTTCCTTGACAGTCAGTGCACTCGAACATTCTCATTGGATTCTTCAGGCCCTTTATACACACACAAGCTTGGGGCCATGCACATGTATCCATGGCTTTTTGGCAAGGGTGGGCTGACTGTCTATTAGGCAGACATTCTGTGGCTGATTTCACCACAGCTAATGTGAACAGAAACAGTAAGTCTTCTCTAGAACCATTTTGGTCAATTTTGTTCTACTGTGGCACACTGAAACTAGAGACTTACACTTCTCAAAAAAGCATGGACCTAAACAGAGTATAGGGGGTGCTACAGACCACACCTCAACGTTGACACATTCAAAATGATGGCATTTCTACTACCTCACGCCAAAAATGTCTGAAAGTTGGTATGCATGCCTTTTTGCTCAAATGGAACAAAAAGTTCTCAAGAACCCGCATGATGGATTTTTTTCTACAATGATAATTTGTGGAAAATTACAAAAGTGAACTTAAACTCTACAATTGATCCGAATGCATTGAAATGTTCTATCTGAGGGATACATTTCTCTACCGTGTCAATTTTGAAATGGTCCACAATCTTGAGGAGAAATCCGCCATTGCTGCGTGCAGCAATATTTTATTTTTTTTATTTTTTTTATTTCAACGTACATTATTTGGAGAAGTGATTCCAAAAGAAATCTATTAAAATACAAGTAGGTCTAAGTCTATAAGAGAAATGTTAGGATTTTAGTTTCAATGTAACTAAGCATTAAATATTCGGATGCGTTGATAAATTTCACCAGTAAGGGGCGGCATAGCAATAGACTTCATTTTTATCATGCAAATTTTCACTCATGTTTGTATTTCTTAATTATTTATTTTCACCACAATGGATTCAGTCGTTGCAGAAACAGATGCTACTGACTAACAGACTAATGTTCTAATGTCAGGAAACTCTGACTTTTATTATTTTGTCAAAGCTGACGCTATAATGCACTCATCCAAAACACAACATTGATATTATCGGCTATGATAGAGGCTACCCGTGTTTAATGAACAAATAAATGAATGATCCACGGCATGTTATCTGTTTCCCAGTGAAGCTGTCCATCAATGGGTCAGCGACTGAGCCCTCATTAGGATATTAGAGATGTATCTGAGTTCAACTATTTGAGAGATAAATGGCAAACTGTTATTAGCTGATTGAGAAAGAGGAGAAGGGTGTTGGGAGGTGCAGTCACGTCACTCAATGACCAAAAAGCCCCGCGCCCCATAGTCAGGAAGTGGGTCGTGACCATTAACCCCCTGTAACACTCCCGCAGACAGAAAGTCGTGACTTCACCTAGACTGTATGAAGACGATCTGTCTTAATCTCTGTTGGACTCTTTCTTTCTTTCTTTCTTTCTTTCTTTCTTTATTTATTTACCCTGGCGATCTACAAACTTAAAACATAGGCTAAAAAAAGTATTTTTTATATCACCTAAATATGATACATATTTAACATAGTGTTAAATACTAATTTACGCATTTAATTGTAAGAATTCATTGTTCGATATTGAAATCTTCAGTAATAAACCACAGACATTCATTTTAATTGTAAACCATTCAGCACTGTAATAGTTATTTGACGCGTTAATTCGTAAAGATTCGCACGACCTAACTCGGATAACAGTCACTGAATGTTTAGCACTAGCTTTCCCCAAGGCTTCATTTGCGTGAAATACAAAATCTTCCTCATTCGTTAGATTCCCAACATGTAAGAGCCCATTAACTCTGGTAGGTGTTAATTCATCACTGAACATTGTGATTGAATCTATTATAGGTGTCTTAATGGGTCATTATAAATATCCCTTTGCAGGACTGAGAAGAAACTCGGTATCAGGATGGAGGGGTCTCAGATGCAGATTTAAAGACTTTTCAATATTTTCCCAGCATTTGCATGAAACACCTCTGCCTGAAGGTTAACTCGTGAACTCCACTGCTCTGTGGGGTTGATATCATGCTTTCCTGGAAAGTAAATGTGTGCTGTAGAGCAAATCATGATTTTGAAATATGGAGCATTGACATGCAGCAGATGTTATTGTTCTACTTTAATGAGGCGAGATAAACGCTGCGTGTTGAATCAACACTGAAGATCTGTTGTGCAGCTCTCTCAGGTCTAGTGACTCATCAAAAACGATTATTTGTCAAGATGAGCGTTTGTCTATTTTGTGGTGTAATGGAGCTCTATAGGGGATATAAACTGTGTAATCTAATTTATGCATACATAAAAATGATGTCATTCTAATGTACACCATTCAGTTGGAGTACGTTACTGCAGTGACTCTGTGACTGCTGGTGGGTGTACCTGCATGTTCAGCTCATTCAGTGATGTTAAATGCTGGTCTGTCAGTGTGTCTCCCATGCTCAGTGTGATGAGCTCGGGGTCTCGGTAGCTCTGATACGGTCTTATCGCGGCCTGCAAGCTGCAGCTCCGGGATTCACACCACATCAGCGAATCTCCCCTGGGCATCCTTCCCAAATTACTCAGATCCGCAGCAATGAACTAACAAAAGACAAGAGATCAAAGGCTCACCGATAACTGAGCTGATTTCACCTCTTATTAAAGCCTATTTTATGCTGATTTTATTCATGAAGATATGTTCATAACGCTGGGTTATAGCAGTCCGGTTAGCTGAAAACGTCTTTTCTAACATACATGAACCCGAGTGATCATTACGATGATGATAATGATGATTGTTAATATTGTTATTGTTTCTGTGTGTAGTTGTAGTATTAATCTAATGGTAATACATAGCGTATTATGGTAATGAATGATCAAGTGAGAAAAAAATCATTTCGTATGATCTAGTATCAAACTTAATTCATCAGTCAAACAGTTAGCCATTAGTGATTTCACTGTGTTTCGTCGTTAAGGTCAATATCATCATGTCATCATCATGTTCAGGGCCCTAAAACCCATATGGACAGGCAGTCATTAGCCGACAGTTTGTACCTTCTTAGAAGAAGAAAAAATAAATCGGCATCAGAATTAGGCCAAAGTCAGACAGAAATGGAAAAAGAGATCAGAAACGTGGATGTGATAACAATCTGATTATCATCTACAAATATTGCATTTACAGACATGCTACTGTTGTACGTTGTATTGCGTTTTATATGTGTTTACTATTAAACCTACTGGGATATACAGAGGCTACTTGGGATATATTTGAATTGATTAAACCCCATATTAACGGGTGGAATTCTAAATTAAAAACGAATGACCACAAAAAAAATCGTTTAGGCGAATTACTAACGATCTCTGGTTTAATGTAACACGGGTTAATTGTTACACAGGAGATGGAGTGCAGTGTATACAGCTATTTATTTCTTTTTAAAACACCAACCCATAAATAAAATAAAATTTGTAATAAATAAATAAATAAATAAATCAACAAATAATAATAATAATTTTAAAATATAAATAAATAAATAAATACATACATACATAAATAAAAATACATACACACTCAATGGCACTTTTTCCGAGTCTTCATCCCACCCTGACATTCCAGCTTCCTCAAATGCATTCTGTTGTTTTATAATTTTTAGTCCCTTATGGGGAGTTTTACACACCTGTCTACAATACAAGTTAAACATCATTGTCCTCTCATAGTTACCTATTTTCTATGCATATCCATTCACAATATAAAGTCCATATATCCCCCTTTCCCCACGGATTTACCTTTAATGTTAATAATAATAATGCAAATAATAATGCTAATAATAATAATAATAATAATAATAATAATAAAATGAATAATAAGGAAGGGTTTGTAAAGTAATGGCTTCAGGGCCCTTATCTGGTACAGCCACATTTGCCCCTGTGTTGTTGTAAAGTGTGTGAGGGGTGATTATAGAGAGCTTCACTCCCACTTCCACACAGTGTATGGAAAAAAAAACCCAGACATGGACGAGCCTGCACAAAATGGCTCCTCACACACACTCACACTGACCACAGCCCGAACACGGTAAGACCAATATATCCAGCTACATATTCATAAACACATTTCAGAGTTCTTTTTCTCAAACGAAGGCTAATAATTACTGCTAATTAGGCTACGTGATATCCTCATTTAATCGACTTAATTTTATTCTAATTCGATGTTGTTATTTTTTTTTCCTCCTTAAATTGCGCTTGAAAACCCTTACAGGCCCAGTCCTTTATCGGATGTGGCGTTAACAGTTAATTATCAAAATGCAATTAGGTTGGGAAATATGAGGAACAAAACGCAGGTGATTCGATGCCATCTACAATATCTGGGATTGTTTTAAATATCACGTTTTTGGATCGAACTAAACTGAGCTTCATGAGCCGGCTAAACAAAGCAATCACGCCAAAAGTGAATAATAAACAATATCAGCATTCAAATCGACCTTCTCCTTATTATGTGACACCAATTTTAGACTTACTGTAGAATTTCTAAAGCTGTGTTGGACGCCTTAATTCCCACATAACTGTATTTCTTTCTTTCTTTCTTTCTTTCTTTCTTTCTTTCTTTCTTTAACTACTCGTGTGTATTTTGGACAGCGCAGTAGAACATGACAGGAGAATGCTGTAAAACTAGCAATCATTCGATCAAAAAAATATTTTCCTAAGAAGATTCACTCAGAAGAAAATGAAAACGTTAACACTTAATTATTTTTCTGTTAAGAGTGCGTGTGAGCAGTGGGTTTTGGACGGGTGATACAAAAACGGATTGTTTTTGATCTAAACTAATTAATTAGCATCAAGTTATTAAATAGAGCCCATTTTAAGTGACAATTTATTTTGTAAACAATTCCGCGCTTCAGTTAATCAAATCATTTGAAATCTATATGTCTATCCTACAAGTTTCTTTTCTTTAATAACACATTTTTCAATTCCGTTTAGAATCCAAGTTAAAGCAAACCCTCATTAATGAATTCATTTATCATATTAGACCATTCCGATGCTTCATTTCGTGGATTTCCAGTAGCTAGTTTTTGTTGAAAAGAAATCATTTTCAAAACTCTACATGCGAAATCGTAAACGCCTGGAGTATATCTAGCTGAAGTGGCTGTGAAATTAACTGGACAGATTCGCGCATTTCAACAGACAAATTCGCAACTTATATGGAACAATGCGGTGGTCCTGCGTTAATAACATGATCAAATACTTATGCGTGTTAAGAATTATGAGCATTATTGCCAATCACTGCTTTTATTACACTCCGAGTATCCACAATAAACAAAGCTCATGCATGGTAAAAGCACTACATTATGGTATAGTATGATTATAAATGCATTGTGGCCTATACAGCGGGGCGGGTTCAAATTATATTCTGTTGTACCCAAGAAACACTGTTTTGGAGAGATAAGCTCCCCGTCGACTGAGACACTGGCATGGCTCCCTTATCTACAGACACCATGACCAGAATATTGATATGATGGAACAAGGTCACGCAAAGGAAAAGAAGACACTTGGTCCTTATACAAGTCTAAGCCATATGACAATATTTATGTAACAGATTCAGCTTTAGATGTGTTCGGGCCGGTGTTGCTGTTGATTCGTTCTCGTTAAAATAAATCAAATCCATTAGAAAAAAAAAGTACATTGTTGAGCATAACTCCATAATACACACGCATGTGTGTACCTATATGAAATATATAAGCTATATATTTAAGTCTAAAATGATTGGTGCATTTAGGTTCCTTTGTAGGGTAGCACTGCACTAATGCTGGTGGACTACACTATACGCAAGCTGGCCTACATTTACTCCTGCCTATATTTAGAGTAAATCCCTGAGCCACATTAGTATACAGTGTGTGATGATGTGCATGGGCTGTGCTATGTAACATACGCTCATCCTCATGCTGTCAGATACTGTATTGCTCATTTGTCAGTGTTTGCAGTGTCGGCGCGCACAGAGGACTGATGAGATTGAGTCTGAGCAATGCATTCGTTGTGATGCTGACTTTTTTAAAATTGAGCAGTTTGGGGTTTGTTTGTTTTTTCTTCGATGTAAACATATTCTCCAGTGATGGAAACTATTCTCTCTATTGTAAGGTGACCATAAGAGAAGCGACGGGGACGCGTGAATCTTTGGATTATCCATTAGCATCCCACACTAGTGGCCACAGTGCTGCATTTATTCTTTTGCACCACAGCCAGACAGGATGATGGAGAAACTGAAACGTGAGCGCGCGAGCCCGGGCGCTGAGGATGAGCAGAAGGAGGAGTGCAGCTCACCGGGACGCGACACTGCTGGGGAGGAGGGCGAGGCGCACGGGAAACAGGAAGGCACGACCACCACCACGACGAGCACGACGTCCGAGTTTGCTGAGAGCGCGCATAGAGGAGCCCACCTTCTCCTCCTTAACGGCGTTGCCAAGGAAACGGCGCACGGCGGCACTGAGCCAAAACAGGAAGTGGCAGTGATCGAGCTAGCCACGAGAGGCAATATAAAAGGCGCTGAGTTTGAAGCGGACGGCAGACACACGGTGCAGACCACCGAGTTGCGCAGACCTCCAGTTCCTCTGCAGCTGCCCCCGAGGGAGCCGCCTAACGAAGCCAAGCGAATGGTGCAGCTGAGCCCTGCCGCCTTCCCTGCTCTTCCCCCCCGCGCCATGCTCTACAGCAACATGGCGCAACCGCTCGCCACTCTCAACAGGTCAGCACCGGGGTTTACTGCATTTACACAGGGATGCTCTGTTCACGCCTGCTTTATGCACTAGTTATAGTAACATTTTATTATTTTGAGATTTTACATTTTTGAACGAGTGTTAGTCTGATTTGATTATTTAATAAATAAAATGGGGTACTAAACTAGACCTTTCGTTGTCTCTGGGGTGGTACCCTCACCTCCCTAATACACCTTTTGTACCTTTAATATGTATCTTTTACCTAGAATGGTGCATGTAGGGATGTAGTGCATATTTCAAGCTTTACTTTATTTTATCATTAGTACTTAGTAAAGTAAAGCTTGAAATCTGCACTACACCCCTACATGCACATTTCTAGGTCAAAGATACATTTTAAAGGTACAAGAGATTTAGTCCTGAGAGTACCTCAAGGTAGCTACAATAGATGAGTGTAGCACCCTAGTGACAAGGTAATTGACCATTTAGAAGTCTACGATTTCCTGTGAGAGTGTGTTTAACCTGCACTGATTTCTTCAGGTGCCAGTGTGGGGGAAACCTTAAGGATTAACTTCAGAAATGATTCCAAGAACACATAATTATCCAACGATGCTTAAAAACGTTTTTTTCCCCCCAAGAGTGTAAAATGCAGTAGTTATTAACCCACCAGATTATACATACAGATACACACACTGAAACCTATTTGTATGACAAGTCCACTGCATTTGAGATGGGGAAACGAATCAGTCAAATTCAGCATTTTAACATTGTTGTGTGCCTTACAGTAACAGTGTCTAAGCTAAGTTCACAGCGCATTAACCTACTGAACTTTCAATACCATTACATAGCATATTTATTTCTGAAAAAGGACAAACATGAGAATGAAATATATGAAATGAATAGCCTAAAGCATTCACGTGGGTCCAAATAAAATAGGGCGGAATAAAAATAAACGGATTTTAAAAAATGACTACCAAACCTCAGTGAATGCAGTGTTAGTGCAGATAAAGCCTAACTTCCACTCGTCACCATAGTTACCATAGATGGAGTTCTATATTACATTACATTTACATTTATTCATTTGGCAGACGCTTTTATCCAAAGCGACTTACAATACGCAATATATAGCTATAGCTTTATTTTGACATTATTGTCATCTGACATTATTTTAACTTACATTGCACTTTCTATTGTTTAGGTTGTATTATACAGCATACATACTCTCGCAAGCATTAATTACACTAATAATTCTGCGTCAGCTGTGCTAATGGTGCTTTACCTCATTTCCGGTGCAGTGGCTTCGCTGGGGACGCGGAGCAGTACGGCATGTACCCCAGTAACCGCCTGAAACGCAGAGCTGCGCCCTATGAGATCGAGATCAGCGATGGTAGGACTATTTTAGATCTTTCTAAGTATGGTAAGCCACTCTGTGGCTGTTTGACTTTTTGCTTTCTCTTCATTTGAAATCCTTCTTTCTCCTGACATCAGTCCAAACATTAATAGCTTCATCACGGCTCACGTGCAATTTCTATTTTCTGCGTATGGGAAAAAACAAACAAACAAACGAAATAAGCAAGAGCTTTAGAAAATAAAATTATCTACACGCAACTTTCTATCGAAAATATAAAATCATTTACCATCAACAGTTAATCGTAAAAGCTGTAGAACCTTTCCACTTACTGGTGAATGAGTTAATAATAGGAATACTAATTATATTCTTTGAGTATTTTTTATATAGTCTAGTGCAATATTAGTAGCTATCAGTTTTATCATTATGTAAAAATGAACGACTGATACACATAATGATGAATATGGGCTTTACGTCACTGAATATTTTTGTAACGACTTCAGTCTATTCCTCCTCATCCTACACCCGACATTTTATTATTTTACATTCCCAATCATTTATTATTCTCGAATTACACATGAAGTTAGTGTAGCTACTGGATAAGAAGGCAGACGTTTCATCATAAAATCTGATACAAACGTAGAGGGGAAATGATGTATGAAAAACCGGTAATAATGTAGTCATGTAATGTAAAATGATGGTTCTCTAAAATATTAATATTTACTGCATTAATTAACATGTAATTCAGCATTAATAAACCACAAGTTAGAGATGTAAATGAACATGTATCGATGGACGATTGGTTAAATCTGAGTGAAATACACCTGCATTGGCTGTTTATTCAATCCCTGATTCAAAATAAGTCCAAATAAATGAGCAACATTTAAATTGTTCTAAATGTTCATAAAATACTGAGCTCTGGGCTCCAGGTGTCAAAATTGAAGATGTCTTTTCAGACTCACTGTTGAATTTTGCCATTTAAAATGTAAAAAACCCACAAAATTATTCATTAAAGTGTTGTTCATGGAGATCGGGATTGCGGGAATAATTTTACTCACTTATGGTGGTAACGTTGTTAATGTTACTGATGGTGTATTAATGCTGAAGTTCAGGGTTTCTACATATTAACTAATTTGTTAAGCTATGTTAGTTAAGGGATCTTTACAGTTAAATGTTACACAGTAAATACTAAGCAGTGCCCATATATTAAAGGTGGCTCTGATCCCTATACATACAATCTGTTAATTATGTTCTGGAAATAAGTCAGTGCATTTCATTCATCCAGTCATCAAGCACTGGTGATGTGTGCAGGAGTTAATGAATTAGGGAATGTTAAATTAGAACAGTGTTTATATATGTCCTCAAGGATTTAATTCAACACTGAATAAGAGTTAATTCAAGCCGAGAGGTTTTGCTGGGTGCTGATGATAGGAGGTTCAGAGCTGCCAGCCATAAAAATGCAAAATGTGAGACAAAGTGCTTGACTGCGAGCTGAGAGAAAGATTCAGGAGCAGAAATGTACAGCGACACCAAAAAACTGTTTGCATGGAAGTAAAACTTAATGAAACACTCCCTCAAGTGTAAAATCTGCTGCTGAATGCTTACCTGTCTAATATATTGTGGTTTTCTAATAAAATGGTCTATTATATTGCTCGACTAATAATATGGATCCAGGCTGAGAAGATTACTATGCACTCAGTCATCAGTTTATTAACTGCCATGTGAGGCAGAGCTGGTTCTGTTCCAAAAGAGCTGTCTGGGATGAGAAATGAGCTTGAATAATTGAATGTAAAATGCCACAGATAATAGAAAGGTTAATTAATTCTTTGCTAAATAGGTTGAGATAAAGAGCTTATCTATCAGTGAGCTGAGGAGAGAAGGGACTCGGCACCATAGGTGGATTCACAAGCGAAGTCCTGTAAAAGCCAGTCAGCCATTCAGAGATACTGTTAAGAGATTCTGGTTTGGTATAAATGGTATAAAGTAACATTCAAAAATAAGCACCTTAAATATCTGGCTTGAGCTGGAGTCACCTGTACTAGAAAGAGATTTTAGAGGCAATATCGGGATGATCGGACATCACCAGTGTTCCTTGTATACCATGCTCACTCTGTTCCTTAATTTTCAGGTTCACAGCCGAAGATCGTGCGGCGCATCTTCACAAACAGCCGTGAGCGCTGGAGGCAGCAGAACGTGAACGGCGCCTTTGCTGAGCTGCGCAAGCTCATCCCCACTCATCCTCCTGACAAGAAGCTGAGCAAGAACGAGATCCTGCGCCTAGCTATGAAGTACATCAACTTCCTGGCCAAACTGTTAAACGACCAGGACGACATGATGGGTGGCCACTCAATACATAACATTTTTTAAAATTACGTATCATTCTTATTCAAATAGCAAAGTGGTAGAGGTCAGCA
>JAOUWY010000003.1:16219692-16233149 GCA_025728095.1 Prietella phreatophila
AAACATTCTCGGTGTGTCGTCGTCCACCCCCCCCCGCACACACACACACACACACACACACACACACACACACACACACACACACACACACACCCCCTCCTCCTTTTCGGGAGCTCTTATTAGTCTTAAACCACCGGGGACGTAATATCACCAGATGTAATTGTGGGGCTTCGCTTTCCAAATTCTATCAACCTCTCATCACAAAGTTCTTTCCAAACTCATAAACATTAAAAAGCCATTACTATTTCAGTACTCGCGCTCTCCAGTTGGCATGAAGCACCTGCGGTGTTTTTACCTTTTCCCTCCTTTTCTTTTTCTTTTTCCTGCTGGATCTGTGCACATCACACGCCGTTTCTATTTATTTATTTATTTATTTATTTATTTTTATTTAACTGATAGGAGGCAGCGATGGCGCTCAAACAGAAATGCCTCGGCTCTCCCTCTGCTAATCACGGTGGCATTTAACAAGTTCATCTCTCCGCATGGGCGTTTCGATTCGGAGTGCCCGAAAAGCGAGCCGTCAATGGCAAACACCCCATGTGATCGCTTTGTCTTTTCCCGTCTCTCTCAACACGCCTCTCTTTATCCGCAAGGCCGTGCCTTTATCACAGTCCTCCACGTGCGACATACTCATAATAGGAGTTAGAAGAAGCGAAGCTAGGCGCCGGTACGCCGTCAGCCATGTTCCTCGCAGATCACACATGAGAAAATAAACGCACGATTACATGATGAGCGTGTGAAGCAAGAGCTCGCAGAGCCATTCATCTGCAGCAGGCAGTCCACACACACACGCGCACATCTCCGAGCTTCATGTCGGACGTCGAATTCTAGCGCCTGCCCGCATACATCATGTCCGTCAAACACAGTCCAGTGGCTCGCGGAATCAATCCACAGTGAGACATTTCGGAAACCCGCACCTGTCCTGTATATGATTGCAGAAGTTCACGTCACAGAATAACGAAAGAACTCTGTGTAAAAGTTTCTTTTACGCAGCGAGTGAGTTTAGGTCTTTATAAAGTGAGACATATAAAAGGTCTCTGCCCTGCGATGGACTGGCACCCTGTCCAGGGTGTACCCCGCCTTGTGCCCGATGATTCCTGGGATAGGCTCCAGGCTCCCCGTGACCCTAAACAAGGAGTAAGTGGTAGAAGATGGATGGATGGATGTTCCATGCTTCATTTTTAGGCTTTATAAGTACATCACCCAGGGAATTAATAATACATTACAGCTTATTGAATTTCGTGGTGTGAAGACACTACTCAAACTAAAAGCCTGTGAAGTATACCATTTGAGACGTAGCGATAAATCTCTGCAGGGCTCTCGGAGTCAGACACTCCTAATTTTGAACCTCTAGAATGAGTTAAATGAGCTTTGTGTGTTTGGGGAAAACCCAATTTAGTGTTTTCATGCTCCTGATTCAGCTATAAAGCTGAATCTGAAATAAATGTCGAACACAACCATAATGCAGAAAGTGGTTTACCTCAGCATGGACATTTTGGCGAGAGCCTCCATATGCATTTTCGATGACCCTGAGGTCATACAAGAGTCTTGCAAGAATTTGGCACACTTCCGTTTGAAGATCGCGAGTCGAGCTGACACAGGATTTCCTCATATTGTGGTACACACAGTGCAAAATGATACACTTCACATACCATCTTCATCGTAACATTGATAGGAATGCTAGTTCAAAAGGCCTACAAAATCAACTTGAATTAAGGAAATAAATGACATATTTACACTGAAGAAATTTGTGCAATTAAATGACGAAACACTGATGACAATTTTAGTATTAAAAAACAACAACAACAAAACCCCCCCCAAAATCCACAAAAATTCTTCGTGAATCTGACCGCTGAAGTCAGGCATGATTATTTGATCAGAAACAGGAACGCTGCGCTTTAAATTACTCCACTTCACTACAAAAGATCATGCTGCTTCTAGTGTTGTTGAGACAATAACAATGAAGAGCACACATACAGCGGAAACAAAAACGAACAGAATTCTCAGCATGATCTAATTAAGGCCAGCATAACGTTTCAGCACTAATCCCTCATCACAGTTCATCCCTATAGTATTCTATAAGACAGTGTGTGTGTGTGTGTGTGTGTGTGTGTGTGTGTGTGTGTGTGTGTGTGTATAAACATTCATCAGTATCGACTGATTCTTATTAGCAAGCAAAGTGATTTAAAGTGTACAGTCAGTCAGCTGGTGAAACTGTGAGTGAGTTAATCACTCGAGTGATTCACAGAAGAATCACCGAGTGGCTGCTGCCATTCATCATTCATATCCCAAAATAACTACTGGGAATGTGTTCAGTATTTATGTTTTTATTGCAATGACAGATCTGTGCTGCATTGAATTAGTGTTGCCAGGTAAATAAAAAAAAGCCAGTGGTGGCTTTGCAGGAAAAAAAAGAAAAGAAAGAATGTTTATGTTTTTCCAACATAATTCCTTCGGGTAGTTGACCAGATCTGACACGTTTCCCTACACTGAGAAAACATAAAAACCTGCTCACTCACAACTCACTTATAATGGAAGTTCTTGGGACAATTACGCAAAACATGGGAAATGATTGTATATTAAGCTCTTAATTTCAATTAAACAAGAAGAAGAAACTGAAAACTTTAAGAAAAATCTATGGGTTCAAGACACCTTGTACATTGGACATGGAGTAACTGATTCTTATATAGAAAGATATTAGATATTATTTTTTCCCTATCAATTAAAAAAAAGGATGGATATCGTTACCAATGTCAACCCTTTTCATTTCATTTCATTGTGCCCGTCCTCACTCCCCTTTGCTGTTGTGCCAGCCATACTTTTTTAATAGTTAATGACTTTTGTGCTTCACATATGTAAACAGCTCTCAATTGGTAGAACGTACTGTATTGCTGCAGGGTTGGAAATTTGGAAACTTTACGTCATCTTTGGTAACATTCTCGAACATCTTTCATGCTTTTTTTGTATTTATCTCAGTACAGGGAAATGTGTCAACATTTTTGTCCATTATAAGCATGCATACACTACAGGTGCAGGAGCGATTTCTTGACATTTTTACTCAGAAGGCTGATCTGCCATAGAGTCATAAACCTGAACTGCTCGGATACAGGCTTGGATTAATTAATTAATATGTGATAAATGAATAAGGTTTTTGCTTTTGACACAGGAGTCATCCACACCCAATGTCTGCTCATTAACTGAATGAAACAAAAGCATTTAAGATCGGTCATGATCAATTTCCCTTCTTGTTTAGTGATGGATCAAAAATGTGCACACAAGGGGGTTAAATTTCATTCTCACATAAATCTCTGCTGGAGTTTGTGTTACTGAGCTCTACACACTTGAAGGAGAGTTTAATCAGGTTCTATGCATGCTCCCTCTTCTAGACGTGTGTGTGTGTGTGTGTGTACCAGGTTTCAGAGTCCTCTCCTTAGATTGTGACAGGAATGCAGTGTGTGTGTGTGTGTGTGTGTGTAATTTGTGGCAGTCTGTATGAGTGTGTGTTTGTGTTAAGACAGTACAGACAGTGTGACGAGCCCTCTCTGTTTCTTCAGGATGGACACGGCCTGCTCATGCGTGGCTCCCTCCAGACTCTCTCCATTCACAGACAGGATCTGATCTCCACGCTTTAGACGCCCGTCCACTGCTGCTGCCCCCTAAACACACACACACACACAGGAGTGGCCAAAGCATATACTTCAGGATAAGCAAGGACTTCAGATTTTTTTTTATTACACTAAACAATAAATTCCTCTTTGATATAAAAGCATACTATAAACCTGTATATGTATACACTGAGTCAGTTTATTACCTACATGACCCACCTTTACACAAACTGTGCATTCCAAGTGATTTATCACATGAATGGTGTGTGATAAAATAGTGGTCAGACTGAACGTGTACAAAATATACTGTGGTCTCTTCTAAGTAGAAAATCTAAATGTCGTGCCACTCACAAACTTGCTATCTATTAAAATCTTAGTTGTTCACTAAAGTACTAAGTTCCACTATGTTCCAAGTCACATCACACTATATTCACACTTAGAATTAACATTGGTCTTGGTCGATGGGACACGAGTGGACTAATTACAGGTGTGAACAGCATCGAATGTGTTTTGTGATTCGATGACACTTGTGGAGGTGGTCTGGGACACGTGCTACTGACAGCAGTATATTATTTTTGTGGGAATGCATCTCCTACAGTATCAAAAGATCTCATCACTGGTGTAGCCAGGTTGGCCGTTGTTTTATTTTTGTCTGCATGCTGACATTTTTCTGTCTGTGGACTGAATGTTCCGCATACATTAACTTCATTACATTGCACCACATCATATCCAATATCTGGCAGAATCTATATCCATGAGAATTCATTTTGTGCTGTAGACCAAAGGTGGCACAACATACGATTATACAGATGCATTTAATAAACTGCAAACTCAGTGTACACTCAAAGCTGATGTTTTATTCCTCTAATACCACAGCAATTTTTCAGTGATTACACGTTTTTAATCAAAAGGAGGACACATCATACAACCCCAATTCTGAAAAAGTTGTCACAGAATGGAAAATGCAAAAAACAAAAAGCATCATTTGAAAATTCCAATGTGATGACTGCAACACACTCCAAAAAATTTGGGACATTCGACTGTTTAACACTATGTAACATCACCTTTTCTTTTAATTACACTTCTTAAGCATTTGGGAACTGAAGATACCTGTT
Organism: Prietella phreatophila; assembly: GCA_025728095.1. NCBI lineage: Eukaryota > Metazoa > Chordata > Actinopteri > Siluriformes > Ictaluridae > Prietella > Prietella phreatophila. The sequence goes on from JAOUWY010000003.1 coordinate 16,224,413, forward strand.
GGTTAAGTTTAGTAAGAGGATTTTCCTTATTCATCCATTATGCATTTCTTCAGCTGCACAACTGTACTGGCGTTCGTTGCCTTATTTTGCGCTTCATAATGCACCACACATTCTCAATCAGAGACAGGTCAGGACTGCAGGAAGGCCATGCTAACACCTGGACTCTCTGCTTACACAACCATGCACTTGTAATCTGGGCAGAATGTCGTTTGGAGTTGTTCTGCTCTGGATGGCAGCATATGTTGCTCCAAAATGTGTACATATCTTTCTACATTAATGGTGCCTCTGAGGGCTGGTGAATTGGTGCACTGACACACCCCCATATCATGACAAATGCAGGCTTTTAGACCTGATGCTGATAACAGCTTGGATGGTCCTTTTCCACTTTGGCTGAGAACACAGTGGCTGTTTTGTCCAGAAACTATTTGAAATGTTGACTCGTTGGACCTCAAAACAAGATTTCACTGTGCTACTGTCCATCTAAGATGAGACCGAGCCCAAAAAAGTCAGCAGTGCTTCTGGACAGTGTTGATGTATATATTTTGCTTTGCATAGTAAATCCTTAACTTGCATCTGTGGATGCAGCAGCGAATAGTGTTGCCTAACAAAGGTTTACCAAAGTATTCCCGAGCCCATGTCAGGATATCCATTACAAACTCATGACGGCTTTTAAGACACTGATGTCTGAGGGATCAGAGATCACGTGCATTCAGAAATGGTTTTTAGCCTCATCGCCATTAGTCCAAATTGCCCCGTCCCAACTTTACTGCATACATCAATTTTAAAATAAATTTTTATCTTCAATAAACTATGCAGTTGATTAGGTAAAACATCAAATACCATGTCCTTATACATTTATTGTTTAAATACAAGTCAAAGTACATTTACAAAATCACTCCTCTTTGTATTTATGCATTTTCCATACTGTCCCAACTTTTTTGGAATTGGGATTGTAGTTTATTTAGTTCTAGTTACATTTAATGTGGAAGAATGCCTGTGAAACAAGTTAGTTCCTGTTAGCATTTATGTTTTATTGATACCTTAGACTTTCCCATAGTGGAAAACTTTACCTCTGAATGTTATAAAGTGTTGACACTGGAGACTACTCCAGTGTCACGTGTGCTATAAAGATGACTGTATGCATAAATGTTAAATAAACGTCTATTACAGAAAACCTCACCATATCAACAATTACACGTTTGTTATATCATAGCATGCTTTTAATCCATTTATTATTAGTGTTAGATTGTGTGTTCTGCACAGCCGAAACACATAAGCAGTATGTATATTCTGAGAAAAACTTGCACGCACTAAACACTTTATAGGAACACCTGTACACCTACCCATTCATGCAATTATCTAAACTGACAATCGTGTGGTAGCAATGCAATGCATTAAATCATGCAGATATGGACCAGCAGAATGGGGGGAAATGTGATCTCAGGGATTTTGACCATGGCATGATTATTGGTGCTGGTTCAGAATGGTTCAATAAAGAAAGAAATACCCAGTGAGTGTCAGTTCTGTGGACAGAAACGCCTTGTTGATGAGGGAGATCAATAGAGAATCTCCAGACTGGTTTGAGCTGACAGAAAGGCTACAGTAACCCAGATACCCACTCTGTACAATTGTGGTGAGCAGAAAAGCATTTCGGAACACACAACACTCCAAACCTTGAGGCAGATGGGCTACAACAGCAGAAGACCATGTCCAGTTCCACTTCTGTCAGCCAAGACTGCAGTGGGAATCCATGGACCCAACCTGCCTTGTGTCAACAGTTCAGGCTGGTGGAGGTGGTGTAATGCTGTGGGGAATGTTTTCTTGGTACTTTGGGCTCATTAATACCAATCAATCATTGTTTGAATGGTCCAGACTGTTTAAGTATTGTTGCTGACCAAGTGCATCCCTTCATGGCTACAATTTACCCATCTTCTAATGGCTACGTCCAGCATGATAATGCAACATATCACAAAGCAATCATCGTCTCAAACTGGTTTCATGAACATGACAATGAGTTCAATGTTCTTTAGTGACCTTCCCAGTCACCGGATCTGAATCTAATACAACACCTTTGGGATGGGGTTGAATGGGAGATTTGCATTATGAAAAGTGCACCTGAAAAATCTGCAGGAATTGCAGTGATGCAATCGTGTCAAAATGAACCAGAATTTCAAAGGAATTTTTCTAACATCTTGTGGAATCCATGCCACGAAGACCTGAAGCTGTTTTGAGAGAAAAGGAAGGCCCTACCCAGTATTAGTACAGTGTTCCTAATAAAGTGTTCGGTGAGACTATATCGATATGTTTTGTACAGTTTTCCTCCCACATACCAATAGTAACAATCACTCTACATATGAAAGAATTAACACAAATCGCTCATGTTCCAGTGTTAGCGAAGTTCTGCAGCTAGATTTTTCAAAAGGCATCAAACACAAGCTCATTAAGAAGCCACAAGCAACTTGGCAAAAAGAGAGTTGCTCAACAGTCGTGTTATTCCTAAAGGGATTTTATTTGGAATCCTCTCTGTTAATGATAAATACACAAAACCTGTAATGGTTCTTACAGAGGAACAAAGCAAAGAGCTGTTCAGAGTTATTTTTTTCCTCAAAGAACCTTACAGAACATGATAAGCATTGGTGAGTAAAGTGATTCTGATATTGAATCTGATATCAGCAGGGATGTTACGTCTGACTCGTGTGTGCCCCCTTCTGGTTGCTGGTGGTTGTAGTAGAACCGGAACAAAGCACACAATTCTCTTAATACCTCTTGTTCTAGTAAAGGCACATTTTAGCTTGACCAAAATTGGAAATAAAACATTCTTTCCAGTTATATATCTTTTAATTATCTTTTTTTGGTCAGTTTGTTTCATAATTTTTTAAAATGATATTTATGCTCTATAGATGATATTGAGAGTCATGTGAACTTAAGAGCGCAGATGTAAAACTAATATGACTGGTGTGTAATTCAGAAACAAAAAAGATGATCCAGTCTTCCATCTCTTATACACACACACACACACACACACACACACACACACACACACACGCCATCAAATGGTGAGACATAATACATATGGATAAATAGATAGATAGAATATGTAGATTCACGTCTGCATGTTAGGACAGTGTACAACATTTGTACCTTGCTGAAGACAGTTTTGACGTAGATGGGCAGGTCACCATGTGGACTCCCGAAGCCACCCACGATGCTAAAGCCTAGCCCTTCAGAGCCCTTCTCCAGAGTGGTGCTCTTTGGCTTGGGTGTTCTGTCACAAAAAGCAAACTTTTTTTTTATATTTCAGGATATACGATTATACATACGCAACATATACACTCACTGGACGCTTTAAAAGAATTCCCTGCTCATTCATGCAGTTATCCAATCAACAAATCATGTAGAAGCAGCACAGTGAATTAAATTAGGCAGATACAGGTAAACAGCTTCAATTCATGTTAATATCAAACATCAATATGGGGGAAAAGTGTGATCTCATTGACTTTGATTATGGCCTGGTTGTTGGTTTGAGTGTTTCAGAAACGGATGATCTATGAGGATTTTCACGCACAACAGTCTCTAGAGTTTGGAAACACCTTGTTCATGACCGAGGTCAAAGGAGAATGGCCAGACTGGTTCGAGCTGACAGGAAGGCTACAATAACACAATAAACACGCTTTACAACTGTGGTGAGCTGAAAAGCTTGCTGGATGGAGGAAAAACAGCAGAAGAGCTGTTAAGGGATACAAACTAGTAACAAGAAAGACTACACTTGGTGGTGTGGAAGGCTCTTGGCATCAAGTTCTACTTGTTTATTCCTACTTGAAGCTAATCAGACAAAAAATACCATGTTAATGAGAAACGCTCAAACTCTTTAAAAGATGTTCCCTTAGGGGATCATTTGAATGACAGCCAGAAACATGCAGTGAAAGAAAATTAATCAACACCTTCTGACAAATCAGATCCACAACTTCAACACTAGTATTGATGGATAAGAAAAAATATATATTGTAAGTCACAAATGCATTTGAGCATATTTGCATTTTACTGCTTATGTAATATAAATAAAGTCTTCACTCAAGTGGTTGAAGGCAAGTATGTAGTACTTGACGGGTGGGTATTCCCAGTAAACAGAGGAGTGCGACTAGCGGAGAGTCTCAGAACTTACTCTGGCTCTGTAATCGGTGTCTCATGGTTGGTGCTCAGCATGGAGCTTGAGGACATGCTCTCCACCTGACTGGCGATGGCGCTGATGTTAGTATCTGCTATCACCTGTCAGACAGACACACAGAAAATCATCAAACATCCTGAGAGAAAGGTGCCTTGAAAACACACACATAGCTGTATATTCAACCACTGTCAAAACAAAAACAAACACACACACACACACACACACACACACACACACACACACACACACACGAGTATCCTGCTAAAATACAACAAAAGCTGCTCTGGCATCAAAACTCATATCAGTGAGTCTGAAGGCATGTGTGCCATAAAGATGACTGTATGCATGTGATAACGTGCATTTGTTAATGGAATGTGTGTTGGGCATTGAAATGCACCCCTTTAATCCCTCCTGTCCTGGGTGCCACGCATGCGATTGTTCTACAGACAGGCGCTCCTTCAAAGACATCGATCCTCTGACAAACACTTCCTACTACTCATCAACCCCCCCATCTCCATTCTCCTGCTTTAATAAAGGACTTTCCCCCCTTTTGGTGGCATTTCATTGCTTTATTTTGCCTACACATCAATTAAACCCGATGACTGCAATGACAGTGGCAGCGCGGCGAAAAACTCTCATTTCCATATTTAATTAACGTCGAGGCAATTAAAACTAGAACACACAACAAACAAAACCTAATTAAAGAATGACTTGGCCAATTTGTGAGAAAAAGTGAGGAAACATTCCCTTGCCATCACGTTCATTTATCTCACACACAGAGAGAGAGAGAGAGAGAGAGAGAGAGAGAGAGAGAGAGAGAGAGAGAGAGAGAGAGAGAGAGAGAGAGAGAGAGACCGAGAGAGAGAGAGAAATTGTGGAAATTTTTAAAAGAACATCCAGAGAAATCATATCCAGTTACTACACGGTCTCTGTAAAAATTACTGCATACCTCTACAAGCCAAAACAATGTAAAAATAATCAAATAATCACAGTAAATATTGAGATGTCATGTGGCATTTGACACATGGGGAAAAGTGGGCTAATTCCACATGTACCTGCTATTGAGAGAAAGAGATGAGAGGACATGCACGTAAATGAGCAGGAATGGACATGGTAAAAAGTGAGAAAGGGAGGGAGAGAGAGAGAGAGAGAGAGAGAGAGAGAGAGAGAGAGGGGTAAACAGTAATTGGTCTCCTAGCTGGTGTAATCAGCAGCATGCAGGCAGGGCTCCCCCTGTTTGAAAGCTCACTGCATTCCTCCTGGAGCACGGAAGATAACGGTGCATTTGCATAAAGGCTCGGGATTATCTGGCAACCCGTGCTCAACTGCCGCACAGCTGCTGAGAGCTGATAACAGCACAGTGACACAGCACCAACCCTCACACACTACAATAAATCCACACACACACACACACACACACATATATAGCATATGTGTATAGCACACACATATACAGTCAGTGATCAGCACACAAACACAATTCTATATGTTCACCTATACACAATCACATACACAAACTCCCTCTATCCCACATGCATGTACCTACACACACTTTCTGGAACATTCACACTTTTTCATACAATCATGCATGAACAGACCAAGCAGTGCCTCAGACAAACAGAGAAAAAGCTTCAGGACATACAGGTGGGTGATGGAACGGACAAGATTTACAGTAGACTGAAAAACAGCATGACTAGATACAAAAAAAAAAGTAGACTTGAATTATATGCTATATCAAATGTGAAAGCAGCATTATGCATGAGCAATCAAGCTAAAGAATCATTTCAATGCAAAGCGCATAAAGGAAATTCAGAGATTTGGGTTCGAGCTGCAGCGCTCTACAGTCATGCTGCAATACATGGAGAATAGATCCTTTAAATGCTTCTTCCTCAAATCCTATCACACAAACGCTCTGCTACAGAGAGAAAAAGACTATATTTCACATCATAATAATTGGTGAATGTTACAGTATGCATGGCGTACATAACGTTTATGAAAATTAAATTTTACAATCACTTCTGAAAGACTATTTTGACATTACATTTAAAGTTACTGTAATGCTCTTAGCAGAGACTACGGCTGGTCACAATATTAAATAAGACAGGTAAAAAAAAAAATTCTACGACCCATCAGTAACTCCGGATACTATTATGAAGTCATTGTGGTTGAGGTTTTTTTTGCACGGGGCAGGAGCATAGACATAAAATTATTACGCTTACACACGAGCACCTTCACTGAAAGACAGAAAAACAGCACCATATGTGACTGCATTTTTTGGCGTTTGTGTGATTTGTATTGGACAATGTTTGCCTAGTCTATTTATTTCTAGTTTTTCCAAAGGCATTTTGCAAAAGAAATCCATGACCTAGAAATAATCTACATTATTCATGTACACTCACGCACTAGTGGATTTCACGTGCACCTTCTCGATCACAGCTGAGGACATGTTATGGAAGTGCCAGTAATGCAGGATGAAATAAATTACCACTAATGCACACAAAATCTAGGGAACAGTTCCCCAAGTGTGATCACTTGACACGGCTGTGGGTACCTACATTCTGGTCTAGAAAGAAATCACCCTCAGTCTCTACTTCATGCTATTCCGTGTATTTTTCTTACAAGCATTAAGAGCTCTTGTTTATGGTTCCAGAAAAAAAAGGGGGGAAAAGAAAACCCTTTAAATCATTTGTTAACAGTAAATATTTTGATGCGGATGCCAAACACGAAACCTTACATCAATGTCTTTCGATCTTTGAAAATAGGGGCGTCCAAAAAAGATGAGTAAATTGTAATAAATCAGAAAGAGAAAGAAATGCACACCAAAAACAAATAAAAGGTGCTGTGCCACAAACCAATCTAGCAGCAGTGTAAAGAGAGTTAACGTTCTTAATGTTCTAGTAAAAGGCCCATATAAATCACTCCAAACCAATTGTTTCCTCACCAACTCTTCATCTCCATTTGAGATTTACAGCCAGTCTGTATTAATGTGTGGAAGAGGTACACTAATTTACACTTGACAGATCTGCACTGGTGTGTAATTGTGACTGCTGTCATGGCAATTTGGCACAGCGATACAGTCATTCTCCATGTTGTGCACAGAAAAACTTTTGCAACCAGTTCTTTATGCTGTACATTCAACAATAGAACATCCATAGCCTCGAGTTGCAAATACTCTCAAAAAATATGTGCTGTACTGATAGGTTTACTATATTAAATGGTAAATGGCGCACTTATATAGAGCTTTTATCCAAAGCGCTTTACACTGCGTCTCATTCACCCATTCAAACACACAAAAAGTTGTAGCAGAGCTGCCATGCAAGGCGCTAACTTGCCATCGGGAGCAACTTTCAGTGTCACCCAGCCCGGGAATCGAACCGCCAACCCTACGATTAGTGGACAACCCGCTCTACCACCTGCGCCACAGCCGCAATAAATATTATTTATTTAGATATCTAAAATACAACCTAATGCTGAACAGACTGTCTAAATGCAATTCAAGTCAGTTCAGTTTTATATGTATAGCGCTTTTAACAATGGACATTGTCCCAAACCAGCTTTACAGAAATATACAGTACTTTGCAAAAGTTTCAGGCACATGCAAAGAAATGCTGTAGAGCAAAGATGCCTTCAAAATAATGAAATTAAATGTTTCTACATTAAAAAAAATATACCATAAAGAGCAAAAGTCAATATTTTGTGTGACAAAAAAATAAAAATAGTTGTCTCCAGTAAAATTAGTGCAGTTTTATAAGGAAATGAGCTGTAAGCTTTATTGTGCATCTTGCAGAACAAATCACCGATCTTCTGGAGACTTTGACTGTCGTACAAGCTTCTTATTTTTGCTGCAAAACGCAGCAGCCTTCAACGTGTTTTTTGTCTGAAAAGTGTCTCTTATGTAATATGCTCTTGCATTAATGACATACAAACAATTTTCTTTTGTGCTTTCTTTTAATTGTGTGTTAGAAAACTAATGTTTGGGAATCCAAAATGTTTTTGTACTGACTTTATGATGTAGAAGTCATCAAATAAAAAATCTACAGCAAAGTTTGTAGAAAAAAAATAGAAAAAAAATAGGGTGTCTAAAACTTTTGTACAGTTCTGTATATATTCAGGATATAAATTTAAAATTTATGCATTTATCCCTATGAGCAAGCCAGAGGCGACGGTGGCAAGGAAAAACTCCCCAAGACGACATGAAGAAGAAACCTTGAGAAGAGCCAGACTCAAAAGGGAACCCACCGTCATCTGAGTGACAACGGATAGTGCGAGGTTAAATACATCCTCTCAGGTGAACTTTAAATAAAATGATATACAATCTTTTACAGCTTATGTAAATTTGCCATCTCTCACATGCAGGTAACATCCTACAAGTGTTAGCTTCGGGGATCAGGCATATACCTGTAAAGCAATGTTGCCATAGGCATTTTTCAGCATGGTGACCACCTCCCCGTGAGACAGACCCTCCAGAGAACGAGAGTTAATGCTCACAATACGGTCGCCCACCTACACACACACACACACACACACACACACACACACACACACACACACACACACACACACACACACACA
>JAOUWY010000003.1:16596021-16624315 GCA_025728095.1 Prietella phreatophila
TGTGTGTGTGTGTGTGTGTGTGTGTGTGTGTGTGTGTGTGTGTGTGTGTGTGTGTGTGTAAGTGTGTGTGTGTGTGTTTGTGTGTGTGTGTGTGTGTGTGTGCGTGTGTGTGTGTGTGTTGTGTGTGTTGTGTGTGTGTGTGTGTGTTATAGTCCTTTGTTACACCCATTTCTGTTCATTTCCCCCCAGGAAGGCCTGAATGCCATAAAACATCAAAGTCCTCGGAACTCAGCAAACAGGTCCGGCTTTCAAACTTTGTGTACACTGAAATTGACCCTTGTTTTGACTCACTTAGTTTTTCTCAGTCTTCCCTCTTTTCTAGCTCTCACCGCTTCTTTCTTTCCAAGTTTCCTCTGTCTTTCTCTTTGAGGGAACAGTGGGGTCTAAAGCATGCCTTCTTTAGGGAATAAGAACATCTGGGTTTGTGAGTCAAAGGCAACATTAGAGGAGTAAAATCTCTTGGAACTGCTCTGCACATTTCCTGTGTTTGGAGGTCTAATTTTCCCTCCCCTCTCTCTCCTTCTCCATTTTACTTTTCTCCCTCATTCTCTATCTACTTTGTGGCACTGATTCTCGCAAGTGGTGCAGATGTATTGACCTTCTTTCTTTTGTACTTCTTATCATTCTCTTCTTTATTTGTTTTCCATTGTGCTGAGTCACAGAGGTTGTGTGAAGCAGGGGGCTGGATGTACACATACCCCCCGCAGGACCACTTTCACGACCACTGAGCAGACTGAGATTCTCCCACAAACATTCAACAGAGAAGGCCTGAAGTGGAAAGTCAGCTGAAGCAGGTATGTACAATGCTTCCATGCTCCTTGTGCCTAGCCTCCCTGTTTCTGCCCGATAAAAGACTGAGACCACAGAAAGCAAATCCGTTCTCAGTTTTATTGGGTCATTCTCTAATGAGACAAAGAGCAGTTTATCAGTTTGCATCTGTGTTGGGGCTGTTTTTATTGTGTCCTTAGGTAACAGCATTTGATTTGTTTGAACATGTTTTAAAGACTTTTATTGTGCATCAGGAGTCACATGTTATGTACTGCACTTGTTTTTTGTTATACATTATTCTATATTATAATATAATATAACACAAAAGATTCATTACCAAGAGTTTTGGATTTAAGGTGAAAAAAAAAAATCTTCCAGCATTGGCTTGCTCAAAGTTTTGCCTCCTCCATGTGTGACATGATTTAAGACTTCAATCAAGCTTGTTTTAATTGCTTTGAATCATCAGAACCAAAGAATCCATACCTTTCCATCCTTCTGTTAGTTCTCCTTTATATTCTCTATGTTAAGTTGTAAAAAGTCATTACTTGCACCATATTTCTGGCTCTGTAGCAATGGAGGCTCTGTCACGTCTTAATCTTTTGCAGGATACCTGGAGTTCATGTGTTACTTTGATGTGACTATATTTCCACAGGCTTATGTGGCTTAATACTTCCCTGCTCTAAGTGTGTCAATACTGTATAGATGCGATACACACGTCTTTTTCCTAGCATATGAAAATGAGCCCTTGGTAAATTGACATTCTCTGAAGTCTAATACCTCTTCTTCAGTTTACAAAAGCAGCTGAACAATCCGAACAGATGGGGGTGGTGATCCTTGTATGGACAATGGTTGCCTTAAGCCATATCCTGCCACTAACCCAGGCAGAAAGCTTGTTGAGGTTGAACTCTGGATTGCGGGTGATCCGAGGCCAGAGCGTTCCTGTGACCGCAGAAGAGCTGCAGTTCAACACCGATGGGTACTCAGAGGCCTGCAAAGTGGAGGTGGTGCTCAATGAGCCTGTGACTCAGAGGGTGGGAAAAGTTACTCCACAGGTAAAGTCCACACAGTCCATGTCCTCTTCCAACATGTCACACTGTAGTACCTGCTTGGGTAAATCTATCAGCCTGTAGTATTTACTTTATCTAACATATCTTGTCTGGAGGTGTGACCAAGTTTTTACATGATTGATTGTGTGGAGAGGTCCAAAATCTATGTACACTTTAAAACATGATAGTAATCCATCGTCTTGACTTGTACAACTTGTAAAACATAACGCTTTGGGTTGAAACAAAGGTCTTCAAGTTGAGCTTTCTCACATTTTTAAGACAACAGGTGAAACTTTCATGTCATTAAGTTTAACCACCGGAAATGTATCACAGTGTATAGAACAAGATTGCATTAGCAGAACATCAGTTTTATTTCTTAGTGCAAATTTCATGGCTGCGCTAATGTCATTAAATTATTAACTTCATGACTTTAAGGTAAGATCTGGCTCCTTAAATGGCACTCTGGGAAAACCTGTACGTTTAGAAACCTACAACAGATTCTCAGATTCAGTTTCTCATTTACGAAAGATTCCAAATGGATCCCCATCAGAAATCTAAAACCATTAACAAAAACACTATAGTTTTGAACTTTTAAATCAACAAGCGGTAAAGGCAATTCATTAAGTCTGGATGAATTGCAAAATCAGCAACCCTGGAGCTATGAGGTGGCAATTCTAGTGCAGTGCTTTAAACTGAAGATATCTCAATAAATAAATAATCCAAAAAATTTACTCTGTGTTACACTGTATACAAGAGGAATGTGATTTCTAATGGCCAAGCTTGATGTCATAGGTATTTGACTGCCACTTCCACCCTGGTGAGGTGAAATATGTCCATAATGGGAGCCCATTATTGGAGGAGGACATAGTCATGATGAGAGTCTATAGGTACACACAGTTAAATGTTAACTTTTACTCATCTTTGTTCTATGCTCCTGGTAAAAAAATTTTTATTGAACTGCATTTGAATATTTTTAATGTTAATTTATGCACACCTTTTTTCTACTTTAAAAAAGTGCATATTAACAATATATACATTTTCCCCCAGATTCACGCATTCAGAGACATTTACTGAGACGTTCCTCTTGAAGGTTCAGGTCCTGGGGACTCAGAGGAGTTTGATAGAGTTTGGTAAAGTTCCTCTGGTGGTTTCAGAGTTTTACGGCCTCTCTAACACAATTGACAGCAGTGTGTTAACCTTCAGATCGGAGCCTGATGTCATCTGTACTGTCCGTCTCCTCACCTCTGAGATCAACAGCCCTATGTTGGGTCACATTGTTAAAGAAGATCTGGAACAGAGAGGTCAGGCATCCGAGCTGATCCCTGGGCCCAGGAGAGGTAGTACAATATTTTTACAATATGGGAAATCTATGTTTGTCAACTCATGTAGACAGACAGTAGTGTGGTTTGTCACTTCAAAAATGGAAACGTCAATCTAGTTGGGAAGTCATTTTGAAGTATAATAATTTTATAATGATTATAACGTCTGGGCTACCAAAATCTTACAATTAAAGAAGGAAAGCATGCCAAAATTCCCATATGGATACTGTAGATACGTCCCTATTAAGAGGTTTTCCTGAACAATGAGTGTCTGTTTTAAGCATTGAGACCATATATGAATTTGAGTCAACTAAAAAAAACTCCAGTGAGGAAAAACAGCTTTTCAATTCTCAAGGGAATTTTTTTTTCTCATCATGAAGGTCGACAAACAACTATTTCTTGCCCTGGAAACAATGCCTGTGTCCATAACAGCAGAGAGGTACGTTTCCTGAAAACCAGTTGCAGTGAGTTCCTCACTTCAGGTTTGAAGTACCAACATCTCAGCCCTCCTTCACCTGAAATTGACTATGTGCCACTCCGAGTGGAAATCAGAGATCAAAACACACGAGCCCTTTTGAAGGTACAAAAAATAAAATATATATAAAAAATACATAGCTTCATGCATCAAATCATAACTGGCAAGTGTATATATTGTTGCAGAATTATCCAGTTACAATTTACAGTTTCAGAAGCATTAGGCCTACACAACTAATAAAGATTGTTCCTTTTGGTCATTGATAATCCATTTCACCCTTTTTTTTCTTTCCTCAGGCAGAGAGTGTTTGGCTCCCTGTCCTGATACATGGAGCCATGCAGAACCATCCTCCCCATGCTGCTTTCATGTCCATGTTCATCCTAGAAGTAGATCAGTTCATCCTGACCCCAATCACCACAGCCGCTCTGGATGCCAAAGACAATGAGACACCTCAGGCTCAGCTGGTGTTTAACGTGACCAAGCCTCCAGCAGAGGGCTATATCACACATCTGGATGATCACACCAAGTCTATATTCTCCTTCTCTTGGCAAGACCTGAATGAGATGAAGATTGCGTATCAGCCCCCAAACAGCAGCCACACCAGCAGAAAGAACATTGAGGTGAGCAAAAAAAAAAAATCATATTCAGAGGAACAGGAGATAACATTTACTCAAATAATAAAAAAAGAAATTTGATTTCCTTTGAGTGTGATATTTAATTCATTATTATGTTTTATAACAAAATAAACATTCTTAATATATATTAGTCGTTTATTTGCAGTTTTCTTGTTTCACAGGTTGATTTTCAGGCTATTGATGGCTTCTTCACAACTAGTCCTACTATTATGGTGCACATCTCAATCCGCACAGCAGAAACAAATGCTCCTCGAGTCTCCTGGAATCTGGGTATTTAAAATATGTCCAGATTGGTGGTCCTAGCTAAAGTCAGTTTATCTAAAATTTATTATAAATTCATTTCATTAGACATCATGGCATATTTGTTCATTTATTTATTCATTACTGCAAAAAGGATAATAAGTGAGATATAGTTAAATGTATTTAATATTTCTCATTACAGTATTATACAAAAACAAATATTATTGATTTATTAATTGATTAAGTCTATTTCATACTAAGAATTTAAAAATAAATGCAACTATATTTAAAATATTTTCACTTGATATACACTACCAGTCAAAAGTTTAGAAACAGTCATTCTTTCTTTCTTTCTTTCTTTCTTTCTTTATTCACATTTATGAATAATAATAATGAAGTCATCATAACTTTGGAATAACGCAAATGGAACTATGGGAATTATGTTGTGATATATAATTAAAAATAAATCAAGCATCTTGAAAGTAGATACCCTTTTTGCCAGAATGTCCAGAAATGTATTCTTTGCATTTTCTTGAGGAATCCCCCTGAGATGCTTTTTTAAAATAGTATTAAAGAAGTTCCCACCTATGCTGGACACTTATTGGCTGCTTAAGTCATCCATTAAAAAAAAAAAAAATTTTGTAAAAAAAATGTTAGTTTTCTAATGAAAGAAATTAATATGTTGGAACAATTATAATTTTGTCTACAACATTGTCTACAACCGATTTCAAACTGGCACCCTGTCCAGGGTGTACCCTGCCTTGCTCCCTTGGATAGGCTCCAGGTTCCCCGTGACCCTGAAAAGGACTAAGCGGTAGAGGATGGATGGATGGATGGATGGATGGACACTGATTTCAAACATTTAATCATACCTTTAAACATTTCAGCCAAGTCTCTCCAAACTTTTTACTGGTATCTTGATAATCTTTCTAGCTGTGTTCATATTGAGCACTTAAGATACATTAAGGGAACACACCTTTAAGTACCAATACTGGTGTAGATTTAATAGAATTATAATTCTTGAGCAAAATAAGAAATTACATAAAATGTTAAAATTATAATTGAAATCACTGCATTTAATTACTTGCATTTTCCACGTTTTTTGTACATTACAGACTTTAATATCTGTAATGCTTCTTTCCATATAGGGCTGGATCTACTGGAGGGTCAGTCCAGACCAATCACATGGGAGAACCTGCAGATTGTTGATAATGACAACATAGACACTGTCATGCTGGTAGCTGTGGACGGTCCTCTACATGGACAAATCAGTGTTCGAGGTGAAATATTAAATTATCTTCATATCAGCATCGACATGTTTTTTCCAAGACTATGATAAATCTCATAACAATAAAAGTGAGCCACTCAGCGCCATGTGCTGGAAAGCAAACTGATGCTTCCTGTTCAGGAAAAACACTTAACAGAAAATTAAGCATTTATCCATATGTGAATTTTGACTGGCTTTCCCTCCTTATTTGTAGGATTTCAGTGGCCCAGACTGTAGAGAGATTATAAAATAATACACTTCAAAATAACTTTACATAAGTTTACATTTTGACCTGACACTCTGCCTACATGAAAAACATAGATTTTATATCTTATAGAAATATTGACCTACCTGTCCTTGACCCAGGGATTAGCTCTGTGTCTATTATGCTTGCATAACTCAGAAAACATGTGTGAGGTGGCTGGCATGTGTTCGCTAATCAGGTGTAAAATGCACTGGCGACACTTTGCCAGCAGCCCTCTGCACAAAGGCGTCTTCAGAGTCCTAGCGTCCTTCCTTCCACTCCAGCGGGTGGTGAGAAGACACTTGTGCCTCAATTAGGCAGATTGTAAAAGCTAATGTCATTTCATGCCACTGTGCACACAGGCCAGATGTACTATGCAAGGTCACTGGCAGCATGGTTATCTTAGCTAGCTTTGTTAGAGAGGTGAGGGTTTTAAATGTTAATATTCAACACTCTAATATACATAGGAATTTATTGGTCTGTTTTATTTAGAGGGTGCAAAAAGTCAGGCTCAACAAGTGAAACTGTAAATTATGAACAAGTCTGAAATGTGTTCCCTGATTAGAAATCAAATAAGTCCTTCAGATTTCCACAGAATTATTGGTACCCAGGTACTTTACCATACACATCTAAGAGACGTCAGCACAAATTACATTTCACTGATGTCACACGAAACTTGCACACAACATCATTTGGATCACTGCTAATGCACATTTTAAATATTTTAAACCTTTTAGACAAATTGGAATTTTTTTATATAACTATTTAGTGTTGATTATTGTAATTCATGTATGACCAGCTAAACAACATTGACAGGTTCAAATCACACAAATTATACTCAAGGATTACTGAATGTAGCAAATGATCAGCAAATGTGTCTCAATCAGCTCTATAGTTCAGCAGTCAGGGCAATGATCAGTGAGTCCGCCATTTTAAAGGCTCAATCGCAAATCTCAATCTCAATCACAAAATCCTTCCAGTGCACTGGAACTTTCGTGCCCTAAAAAAATCCCACAATGCACCACAAAAACCAGGAAGCATCGATGCTCACTATGTTCCTTTACTGGAAACGACATCATGTTTTCTGAACCCTCCCAGCTCTAAAAAAAAAAAGGGGAACAAACTCTCAGCCAATTTCCGACTACATTAGTAGCTTGTTATTGTTGTTCTCAAATGATTACTTCGTTAGTGATTTTAACTTTATTTGACTTGATTTAACTTTATTTGTTTGAGTCTAATGACTATGAAGTGTTTAATAATTTTTTTTTTAAATCCACTAACATGCCTATGATCTTGCTTGATATATTATGACAGAAATGCGAGTGATTAAGCTAACAATTTTTTTAAATATAAATTGTAAACATTTTGAAATTTTTAAGCCTACCTTTCTCCTTTCATTTTTGGTAAGGATTTACAAAATGAGTATGTACTCATGTCACCGGAGATTCAGTTATCAGTGTCAAAATGTGCAGTGAGCCAGGGACTTTATCCATGTCCGAACTCGTGTACACAATATACAGATTCACTACCTGCTGAACTATGGAGCTGGTTGAGACGTACCCAATGTTGTGCCTGCATGGTGTGCCAGCATTCCTGGTTTGGAGCATCAACAATTTCATGGCTGAGTGCCCGATGTCATTTCCTCCTAGAGGATCACCTGATCAGCACTACATCATTCAAAACCAAACTTATCCTTTATTTAGTGTTTGTGGTATTTCTGGCTTTATATGTGAATACACAGAAAAATCCCCAGTGTTGATTTAACACCCAGAGTGTTGAATGCACCCCCTAAAGTGTTTATATAAGTCCATAAGACACAAATGAACACTCTGGGTGTTAATTCAACATATTTTGAGGAGCATCCTTTAGGGAGGAATCTTTTAAACCCCATTTTCATACATGCTTATAATGAGACACTTATTCTGAGATGTGTGAAACATGACGCAGTTGAACATGCTTAGAGGAGGGTGCTAATTGCATTCTACAATACACAGTAATTTGCAAAAGTTTTAGGCACATGCAAAGAAATGCTGTAGAGCAAAGATGCCTTCAAAATAAGTAAATTAAATGTTAAAGAGCAGTAAACAGTAGTAAATGAAACAAAGTCAATATTTGGTGTGACAAAAAAAACAAAAAGAAAAAGAAAAGTACTTGTCTCCATTAGCTGTAAGCTTTATTGAGCATCTTGCAGAACCAACCACGGTTCATCTGGAAACTTTGACTGTCATACTTGCTTCTTATTTTTGCAGCAAAACCCAATAGCCTGCATTGTGGTTTTTGTATGAAAAGTGTCTCTTATGTAATATGCTGCTTTCTTTAATGACATACAAACATTTCTCTGTAACATTTAATTTGTGCGAGAAAACTAATGTTTTTGTACTGACCTGATAAATGTAGAGGTCATCAAATAAAAAGTCTGTAACAAAGTTTGTACTAAAACAAATAAGGTGCCTAAAACTTTTGCACAGTTCTGTACATTAGCTCACATATACATGCCCAAGACTACAGTAGCTAGAGTCATTTAAATCAACAGAGGAGAGAGAAATGCCATATTTTTCCATGGCATATTTTCTAATTCTCATAGTGACACCACCCAGTGAGCAAGACCAATTAAACTGTCTTGGACACCCAGCCATAATTGGATATGGGCTATGGGATTGATGGGATTGAGGGTCATAACCCAGTAATATAATCTGCAATGTTTACTTTGCCACACACACTGAAACTCAGAAACAAGGGTCACAGTCAACCTTTTGCCCAATTACTCAGTTGAACACATTTCTTCCTTAAAAAATCTGCTAATTGGGTTTCCTCCTAGACCAGTCGTCACGCAGTTGTTGCTCAATCTGGCCTTACCCTTACACTCTTTCTGGCGAACTGGAGATGGGCAGCAGCTAGGGAAAGATGCCCTCTTTTTTCTGTATTAAGGCAGAGCCAGAGCACATGCATTAAATATGCCTTATTTTTTTGGTAATTTAAACAATGAATAGAAAAATGAATGAAAAGATTGTATTATGTCAGAGTCCATGTTATTATTAGACTGTCTTGCCATACACTGTAATAATTAATTTGCCAATTATCAAAATTGTACAATTACTGCATGCTTTCTTCTGTTTTTAATGATGAATTAAATCATCAGTCTATCCTTTGATCCAGAGTATGTCTTGCTGAACAATTTAGCCTCATTTCTTTTATTGCTCTCCAGGTGGAAAGGGCTTCATGTTCAAAGTGAAGGACCTCCGAGAGGGCATAGTGGTTTATCATCATTCTGATAGCGACACCACGAGGGACTACATCGTCTTCCGAATCACAGATGGACGCCACAGCATTCGACACAAGTTCCCCATCAACATCCTCCCCAAGGATGACACTCCTCCTTTTCTTATCAACAATGTTGCATTTGAGGTGCAGGAGGGGGGTTTGGTGCTGGTGGAAGAGTATATGCTTATGGCATCAGATCTGGATTCCAGCGATGACTATATTCACTACCAGCTTGTTACTTTTCCCAGTGCAGGAAACATAGTCAGGAAAAGCTCTGTACATGAACCAGGTATGTAAAGCCTTCAATATTTCAGTATTACCAAAACCAGCTTAAGTCATCAGATGACCTTACCTGTAGATGCAACTGAGTTGTTTAAAAATGGTCAGTTTAAATCAACATGTGAGTCAGCGGTGGTCTTTGACAGGTGTTCCAGTGAAGACATTTATGCAGAGGGACATATTACAGGGCCTGATCTACTACAGACACACGGGAGAGGAGATGTTTGAAGACTCGTTCGACTTCATCCTCGCTGACATCCATGAACCACCAAATCTATCTGACAGACATGTGAGGACGTCATAAGCAAATTACTGTCTATCCAATATATCTCATCTCTTCAACCGCTTATTCCTTCGATATCTGTAATTATCATTAAGATCTTGCCTTCTGGTAGTATTATTGGAATAATGAATAATACTTATTATATAATGCATATGTAAGTCAGTACAGTTAGGATTATATTACCATTTGAAGTCTAAGATTAAATTCAGGTGGACTGTATATGACTCTGTCCTTTGCTTCATTCACAGACAGTGGTGGTCCACGTGTTCCCTGTGAAGGACCAGCTGCCAATGGAAGTCTCCGGCACGGTCCGTTCCATCACACTCAAAGAGACAGAGCTTGTTTATATCACACAGAGCCACCTTCACTTCCAAGCCCCCGAGCACCCAGACACTGACCTGATGTACTTCATCACGCAATCCTGTTTCAGCCCTTCTAAACCTCAGTATGTGCTCAATCTCCTTAACTAAAGAAAAATAATCATTATTTTACATCTACATTTGCAGTTACAGTACTTATCCAGAGTTATTCATAAAAGTGCATGGAGTCTCCATCAAAAACATATCCTCGTGATTTGAATGTCTTTCTTTCAAAGGCTACCAGATGCAGGTAGACTCTTCTACACAGAAACTACAAAATCTATGGAAAAAGATGCCATGATTCCAGTGCTTAAGTCATTCACTCAGGTTTGATGTTTTATATACTAGTCTCATTCTCAGATCATTTGTGCAAATGTTCTCAGTATATTAAACAGAGTTTGTTGGTCCTTGGAAGAAAAAAAAAAATACACTGTATTGCTTGCTTTTTTTTGTTCATAGCATGCAGTGACCCACCACAAAATAGCCTACATGCCCCCTGTAGAGGATATCGGTCCTGAGCCACTCTTCGTGCAGTTTGTCTTCTCTGTAAATGACCAACAGGGCGGTGTGCTCACTGGACTTATCTTTAACATCACAGTCACACCTGTAGACAATCAGGTTCCAGAGGTAATGTAGCTGCCTAAAATTAAACACTTGCTCTTTTGGAATTTACAGTGCTGTGAAAAAGTATTTGCCCCATCCTGATTATTTTGGGATTTGTGTATATCTCATAATAAATTGTTCCAGAAATTGAAACAAAATCTATGATAAATCATAGGTAACCTGAGTAAGCAAGTCATAACAAGCAAAAAGCTTATCCAATACCAACTGGGACTGTGTGAAAATTTATATGCCCCCATACTTACTAATTCCCCCAGTCTATGGAACTGCATTCATAACGGGGTTCAGATGGACTAGACACAACCAGGCCTGATTACTGCAAACCCTGTTCAATCAAATAAAAACTTAAATATAACTTTCAACAGCTTAAATTTCAGTAACACACCATGCAAAAGTTGAAAGAAATTTTAGAAATGATCAGAAAGAAGGTGATTTAAATACATCATGCTGGGAAGGGTTGCAAAGCTATTTCAAAGGCTCTGGAACTCCAAAGAATCACAGTGAGAGCCATTATCTACAAATGGAAAAACTCAGCACAGTAGTGAACCTTTACAGAAGTGATATACTTTCCCAAATTCCTCCAAGAGCACAGCAACTACTCATCCATGGAAGAGTGGCGAGGCGAAAACCAGAAGAACATTAAGGCTCATCTGAATTTTGCCACAAAACATCTTGATGATCCTCAAACCTTTTATGAGAATGTTATGTGGATTGATGAGTCGAAAGACTGAAGACAGGACTCCTGTTACATCTGACGTAAACCTAACACCAATATCCACATAAAGAACATCAAACCTATGGTCAAGCATGGTGGTGGAAGTGTGATGGTGTGGGGATGCTTTACTGCTTCAGGTCCTGAGCAACTTGGAAATCCACATGAATTCTGCTCTCTACCAGAAAATCATAAGGAGAATGTCCTGTCTTCAGTCCATAAGTTGAAACTCAAGCACAACTGGATTATACAGCAAGACAATGATCCAAAGCATAGGAGTAAATCCTAGTCCTTGAAGTAAGTGTAAGACTGGTCTCCTGTTATCGGAAGTGTTTGGTTGCAGTTACTTCTGTTAAAGGTGGCACAACCTCATTTTAAGTTTCAGGGGGAATTTAGTTTTTTCCATGGGTGATAGGTGTTGGATCACTTTTTTTTGCTTTAATAAAAGCTTATAAATAAATAGAAACTGTATTGTGTGTTTACTCAGGTTGCCTTTATTTTATGTTGTATTTTGTTTGAAGATCTAAAACTATTAAGTGTGAGATATACCCAAAAACAGAATAAATCAGCACTTCACTGAATACCAATTTTGTTGGATTTGATTTGTTATATAGGCTTTTTTATTATGCATTGAAATTTTGTACACTAGGTACACTATTTTTTGGATATGTTTATTTGTTGAAACTTATTATTTGAACCCACATTTCCCCTTTTTTTTTTCAATCAACTGCTGGTTTCAACCAATGAAAACATGATTCAAGGTGAGGACTATTGCATGCTACACATGTTGAACATGTCTATTCTCACTGATAATGTGCAGATTTTCACTAACCTGCTGAAGGTGGAAGAGGGTGGAAGTAGTTTTCTGATGGAAGAGCACCTATTGGTGCATGATGCCGACAGTCCAAAGGAGAAACTCAGGGTGCAGGTGCGAACACAACCCCGGCATGGCAGACTGGAACTGCAGGGAGTGGTGCTTTCAGAAGGGGAAAGATTCCATCTGCAGGACCTAAAAGCACTGAGAGTCAGGTAGGATTGAAGCAAGGACAGAACAATGTATGGAGGTGAAGACTCACTTTCACTTCCTCAGACCCTTTAGAGATATTCAACAGTATTCACAGTTGAGTTATGCATGTGTAATGAGAAGTTAATAACAAAATTGGGTATGTCAGTATTCACTATTACAGAATACTGAAACTACAGACATAAGCTTGGACATGTATCTGTAGTTTCTACCCCCTGTTTTCTTTTCAGGCATAAAGTAGACATAAAGGCAAGTGCTTGTGTTGTGGTCTAGATGTTATTGTAAAATCTCAATTCTTATACCTCTACTCAAGAAAAATGTGTCTAATCTTGACTCACGAACTGCACACAGATGCTTTGCATAATTGAAATTGCATGCCCAGAAAATCAACATAAGTAACCCGACTCTGAATACTTAACCCTGCATAAATATTGATGTAACTTTATGACTTTGCCAACTCTGAATACAGCCTATTGTCATGTCCTTCCTGTGACAGATATATCCATGATGACTCTGAGACTACAAGGGACCGCATAGGCCTGACAATTACAGATGGAATCAACTCTGCTCAGAGTGAGCTTCTGGTGCAGGTGGATGACAAATCAGTATATAAAATAGACCTAAATAAGATTCAGGAACTCAAAGATAAGACTGTTCATAAAGCAAGCCAAGAAATTGGCAAACGTCCAAAATACCACAAATAATGCTAATTCAAAAATGTTTTTAAATAAGTGGTTGTACCCATGTTTAGATCCTCCCTGTGAATGATGAGCCCCCACAGCTGGGCTTTGGCCTGAGAGATGGGCTCTCCTGCAAGGAAGGCAGTCGTGTGCAGATTACTGCTGAGTACTTATTTGCTACAGATGCAGACAGTGATGATACTCTACTCACCTACATGCTGGCTCGGACTCCGGCCCGTGGGGTGCTGCAGAGAAATGGAGTCATCGTGGACAAGTTCTCTCAGCTTGATGTGCTCAATGGCCTCATCTTCTACGTGCACACAGGTGAGAGGATAGACAGTACAATATAACTCACCAAGATTTCAATTAACAACCTTGTGCATCAAACTATTACATATGATTTGGATAAAGTACAGTCAGCTGTATTCTTCTACACTTGCCCAAGTTTCAAAGAAATAATTAAATGAAACATTACATACTAGCATGGCCAAATTTTTCATTCTTGTTTTTGTGTCAAGGAGGTGAAATTGGTCCAGACCCCATATCGGACACTGTTACTCTTATAGTGTCTGATGGGGAGGCCGGGACAGTCGGTTGCTGCCAAGAAGACGCAGTCCCACCACCTGTCCCTTTACATTGGACACTTCCTGTCTATGACCTTAATGTCACTGTAATTCCTGTCAACAACCAGCCACCATCCATAATTATAGGTAAAGATCTAAACATTTCTTACACTTTTGCAGAAAGACGTGCTATTTTTGTATATAAAAGGGTCTTGTATGTGGACCATATTTATTGCCTGATGACTAATGGACAATGCATTTAATTCAGTCACTGGATGATGTGTGATTAATTTATTTTAATGACAGACATCATAATTTATGCAAAGGGGCATGGGCTGTATTGTTGTAGTCTGTAAGAACAGGTAAGTACACCCTGTAAAGAGCATTGTGTAAACATGATGTAGGAATCACATGGTCATTTTGCAGGGTCTCCAACTCTGCTAGTTTGACTCTAGTGCCAATGTACAGAGCATTTTACAACATAGAGGATGAACATGCACACTAACCAAAGTTATATATTTGAGATTATTTTACAACTCAACCCACATGATGCTACCATGATATTTTGTCCCATAGCTGGCTTTTGCTTCTCCTCACTAATCAATCCCAATGACACTTCTCAAATAGGTAGCGTATTTCTATAAAAAAATATATATAGATAGGCTTCCAAGTGGCAGAATGGAAAAGCTTTTGCCCTATCCACCAGATATTTTGAGTTTGAATTCCAACAATGCCACAACCATATGTGGCTGGGAGCCTGTCAGTCAGACCAACAGTAGGTAATCATATGTGTCTGTGAGCTCATGTATGCAGAAGACGGTTGATAGTACTTTACATAGTGTATTACACTGCCCTGTGGTGCCATGTGAACAACAGATTTGAAAAAATGTGGTTTCTTTGCTTCAAAGGGAAGCACGTGTTGGCCTTCACCCTCCCTGGTCGCTAGGTACCATATGATACTAGAGAGCTGGCTGGTGGATAGGAATTGGCAGGTGGAAAAAAAAAAAGGAATGGATAGGGAACACCCCCAAGAACACCACACAGATTGAAAACTCATACGTTTGTAATAATGTTTTGGTTTTGTGTTATAAAAAGCACTTCAAGCCCTTGTGAAAATGAATGCATAAGTGTAAAATAATAATAATGTATAATAGTGCACAATAATAAGTTCTGCCTAAAGGCTGTCGAAATCAAGCACACCGTTTTATTAAACATAGCCTCACAGTTTATAGGTAAGTTTTTAAAGTGTCAGGGAGTAAAAATCCATTTTACTGACCACATCAAGTCACCCACTTTCACTAACCTTTCGAACGAACTCACAAAGTATGCAGCTCAGAGTTGATTTGAGACATGTCTAATCCCCACATCCCCTATATGAGTGAGGCACACATACATTCAAGCAAATTGTCACAAAAGCTCGGGATATGGATTTTCACTAAATCCCTAGACAGACATGCACTTTGTAGTTATCAGTGAAAAACAGTGACCACTGGGAAACAATGAGAAGACAGAGCAAAGGATGTGGATGTTCATTAAAATCCTACAGAAAAATTCAGTATACATACAGTTTGCACACTATTGGTGTATTGAGGGGCAGAGAAGCCACACGCAGCTGACTGGGATTACAGCACAGCAGGAAAGCAGTAAAACAGATAGCATGTATATGTACCCCCAGTTCAATGAACAACGAAGTATAGGAAAAGAAAAAAACAATAGAGCATGCTATTTTCCGAATTGAAAAAACCCAGCCTCTGTTTTGTATTTCCTCCTGCCAAGTTTTAGCTCATTCAGTAGATTCCGATCCCCTAAATCTCTAAATCCTTGGACGGTATTCTGCAGGATTGTTACCAAACACCATACACTGGACTAGTTTTTGACAAAACGTAGTTGTTTAATTAATTTACTCTAAATAAAACAAAAATGACAGGCATTAAAGCATTAAGCAAGTGAAACAAAGGAAAATCTGGATTTTCCACTTTCCTCGTCGAGGTATAATAGTTTTATCACCTTGATTGCAGACTGTTGGCTGTTCATTTCTGTCCTTATTGTAGAGCGTGATCCAAACAGCCTCCTCTGTGCCCTCTCCCCATTCATCATTTATCAGTGTAGTAAATGGGAGCAGATGCCAGTAAGTGTGGGAATGATGACTTTATCAGCATCCAGGTGGCAGTGGCCTGGCCAAGAGCCCAAAGAGTAGAGCAAGAGAAGGAATGTGAAGGGTCAGGATTGTAAGCAGGACCGAGAGAAACAGAGAGAGAGGCTGAAACAGAGAGACAGAGATGGTGAGAAAACAGGGATAAGAAATAAAGTGTAGAATGTTATTTTCATGTGTTACTGTAAGGAAAATAATTAAGCACTAATAAAAATATCAGTCACACCCATGCAAAACATAAGTTACAACACATAAGTGTTTCATTTTCACCTTATGGCATATGGATACAACAAAATGTGTAAGGAACCAGAAGAATTTTGAACTGTATTTCTGCAATGTTTGACTGCAAATGACTGTAAAGATATGAGCTACAGTATAGTAATAAATGTGTTATATAGTATACAATGATATATAGTATTATTTAGTGACAGAATTCAGCTACTGCCTTTAGACTTATATTATAAGTCAGTTTTGAAATAAAGGGTTTTCTGTTCTTTACAAGGAAAAATGTCAAAATTGTTCAAAGAAATCACTCATTAGCTAAAGATATAGAAAATAGAAAACCCTGGAGTATTGATTTACTGTGCATCTTAGCGAATGCTTTCTTTTCCTCTATCTTTAAAAAAATGTATTTTCAGACCATATTAATTAACAGCAACTGATTTTGCGCGAAACTATGGTCTGTGCTATCTGTATTGTATCTCTGTTAGGAGACATGTTTGTGGTGGATGAGGGATCTAGTGTATGTCTCTGTGGTGATCTGCTGACAGCTACAGACTCTGACACTAAACCAGACCAGTTAAACTTCTTCCTGGACATCCCACCTCATTATGGCTTTCTGGAGAACATCCTTCCCTCCCCAGGCTTTGAGAATAGCAATGCTGGAATCCAAGTGGGTCAGTATTAATCCCTGGGTCCTACCTGAACCTGATGACAATATGACTCTATGGCTTTGCCACTTACACTAAGTGATAATGTCTGAATGAAGTTTCTTTCAGTCAGCTCCACCTCAGCTCTGGGTTCATCAACTACGTCCAGTCGATTTACCAGGGTGTGGAGCCCACAGCAGACCACTTCAATGTTAGTGTCACTGATGGAGTCCATAAGTCGGAACCTGTACCTTTCTACATTGTTATCAACCCCACGAATGACGAGACTCCTTCTCTGTTTCTGCACAACTTCACAGTTAGTCACACTTTCACTTCTTTTGCATGTGTAATATACTACATGGCAAAAGACGATCAAGTGAATAGATTTTGAATATAAGCAATTCTTCTTGTTCTGGGTGTCATTGTGGTGCAGCTGGTAACATTGCTGCCTCACAGCTCAAGGGTCCCTAGTTTGATTTTTGGGTTACTGATTATATGAAGTTTTGCATGTTTCCTCCCAGTTCCCAAAAACATGTCAGTAGGTGGATTGGCTATGCTAAACTGTCCCAGCGTGAATGTTTGTGTGGGAGACAGAAATACATAATTGATGAGACACCAGTCCAACACAAGACACCATCCACACAATGTTCCTGGGATAGGCTGCAGATCCACCATAACCCTGACCAGGATAATTTACTGAACACGTACTGAAGATGAATGATTTTTTTCTTCCGTGTAGTGATTTCTCAGTGAACTTACTTCTCTGTCTTTTTGCTATTCTATTCTCTCACTAAAGGTCACGGAGGGAGGAATAAAAGACCTTAACCCTGCCATTCTAGATGTAGTAGATCTTGATGCTCCACCAGATCTTCTGAGCTTCACCATCCTTGTTCCTCCTAATCACGGGACTCTGCTAAATGGAATCTATGGGCTTGACATGAGCCAATATAAAGATGTGGGCCCAGAGATTTTGCAAAGGAGTCTACCGGTGCACTCCTTTACCGTACAAGCACTGCAACAAGGTCAGCTTCTCTACATAAACCTTACTGCTTTGGAGCGCTATTTAGCATTGGGGTGGAGCGGGAGGTTTGTCAGTGCAGCGCCTCACCACTGGGGTCCAGACTTGCAGAACAGATGTTGCAGGAGACAGAGGTCATGGAGTGCCTGTGGTGCTTCTGCCACATCTGCGAAGGCCTTTCCTGCACAATTACCTCAGAGCCACTGTGTATACAGTGACTTCAGAGCTTTTCCTGTTAGAAAGTGATGTAAATCCACAGAAATGTTGATGATCAGGAAATTAGCAAAAACAAAGCTCATGTAATAAGGGGGATCACAGGTACAGCATGTCTGGCAATAAAACTGTTCTTTAATGAGGTAATCAAATGTCACAATAAAGAGGACAGCATTAAAGTAATAGTTTATCCAAAAAAATTATTCAAATGTTGCTTAGAAGTAAAATAGGCTTACAGCTACTGGTTTAGCTTTTGCACATACAGTTTAGCAAATGTTCATGAGAGATGGAAAATACTTGAGTAGCTGTACTTAATTACTGTACTTATGTACTGTACTAGTTTGGGAGATTTGTACTTTTCTTAAGTATTATTAAAATTGAACTTTTTGTTCTATTTCAATTTAATTGTTGAACTTTTACAATTTGTACATTCATAAAAGGGGGAAAAAGCATAATTTTTACTCCTTATGTTTTCAATTTAGACCTGTAAAATTTGCCATTAAAGCTAAAGAAGTGTATTGAGTTAAGTTCACTTTAAGTTAAAGGTTAGTTAAGGTAAATTAGTTAAATAAGTTTGTACATTCGTTTGTAAATTACCTCTCTGTTTACATTACCTCAGCTTGTTAAATGGGATTCTTTCTCCCTTAGCATTCATCACAAAAGGGTTATTGAACATTAGTGAACCTAATTCTAAGTTGGTCTGAGATAACAGAATATTTTCCTTATGACTGACTGATTAGCGAACTAGCGAATTCGTACTTGTGGTCAGCTCTTTTCATAATTTAAAAATATATTTACTTTTACTCTTGAATACTTAAATATGTTTAAATTTCACTTTCACTCAAGTGGATTTATTCCTATATACATATTGTTTCCACCTCTGGTGTCCACACAAGTCACTGAATCAACCATTTGAGATTATATAAAATGCCAACACAGTTTAAGGAAGGCATGTGGTCACACTGCTAGAGTGGTAGCTATAAACATGCTCTTTGCACACTAAACATTTCTTGACAGATCAACTATATTTGAAGTAAGAGGAAAATTGTCAATATTTTTGGGCCAAACTATTCCTTTATGACTCAGTTATATGTGTTACGCCATCACTTTGTCTCATTATTCAAACATCTCATGACTGTTCATCTTGTCGTGTTTTGCAGGGATGAAGATCATGTATATGCACGATGACACAGAAACCCGTGAGGACACTTTCACCATACAGCTGACAGATGGCAGGCATGCTGTCCAGGGGACAGCATGGGTCCACATCCTACCAGTCAATGATGAAAAGCCCAAGCTGATAAAGTAAGGATGCCCTGGGACAAATTCTAAGTCAGAGAGTCAGACAGAAGGAGGAGATTCAGCAGAGGAGACTGGACAGGGACACAACAGAGAGAGGGGGTGGACTTTAGGGGCAACACAGCCTGTTCTGCACATGTGGCTGGAGAATCTGTATCCTCTTGACTGAGTGGCTGGGAATGACTTTGCACTGAATTATAGCATTTTATTCCACCCTAAGATTTGTGTTTTTGGATTTCATGATTTGGCAAAGGATGCTCATGCAAACTCCAACCCAGCAGAAATATTATTTTTTGGCACTCCCTCATTTCCTTGTTATTAGTGTCATAACTAATTGTGATGACAGGCCAGACAGGCCAGTCCTGCTTGCTTTTTTTGACAGACACATCTGGCTCTGACGCATTTATGTATTTATTTGTTTAAGGCTCATTTGAGCTGCAGGCTTCTCATGAGCACCCATTGTGGCCTCAGCATCTCTTGTTCTGTCCCTGTTCTATGTGTGCAGGAATGCAGGTTTAGAAGTGGAGGCACTGGAGAGGAGGGTTATCTCCAGTGTGGTGCTGGATGCAGAAGACCGTGATACCCCCAGTGACCAGATCTACTACGTTCTGAATGCGAGCCCCAGATTTGGCCTTCTGCAACTCAAGGTTAGCTTCATGTAATATCACACACAATAAACGTTGTTTTTTGTTGTTGTTGTTTTTGCGGGGGGGTTACAAAGCCTTTTAAAACATGTTCATGTGTCATGTGACTGTGTGCAGACAGAAGCTGGATTCACTGACCTGAACGCAGGTCAAAACTTTACGGAGGACGATGTGGAGATGAACTGCCTGTTTTACAAACACACTACATTCAGTGGGTTCAAAGGTCATGACCGCTTCCACTTTTTCCTCAGTGATAGAGACAATGAGACACCTCCACAGAGTTTCTTCATCTCTGTCCAAACTGTTCAAAAAGGTATGTGCCTCAAGTTTCACCACAAACTTCAAATAAGCTTTAGTAATTATTAAGTGCATCTAGACCTGCAAAAATCATATCATTTCAACAAATTCCATGCTGTTGCTTTGGCCAGTTTTTAAAAAAAATATTTCAGGCTTATGATTCAATTTTTCTGGCCCAGAAATTAGGTCAGTGTACACACTCCATGAGATGTACATAGTTTCAGCAGAGGGGCTGAAATAGTTTTTGTGTAGTGGGAAAGGATTGTCAGTGTTAGTGTAATAAGTGTCAGTGTTAGTGTTAGTGTATAAAAATAAAAAGCTGTTTAATTCAAACAAATATTCTAGTCAATATTTGTAGTGACACAGTAACATTGGCTGTTGATCATAACAGTGGCTGTTGACCATTTGCAGAACCAGTCTGTAGTCCAGCTGTGTTTTCCTCTCAGTCAAAAAATTAGACAAAATAACCCTTTGACAAATTTTATTTATATGTATGTGTAACTGTATGTATATGTATGTGTAATGAGGGTAAGCATTGCCCTCCCTTGGCCAAGTGGGTGAAACAGCGGCTTCTAGGTCTGTGCTGCTGATTCAGGTAAGGTAGAGGTGAGATCTTTGAACCACTTTCTACCTCCCAGTGAGTGTGAGTTATTAACAGACCAGAGTGCCAACAACTGTAGCCTTGTCCTTGTTCCTTGACCTGTCCCCCCAGCCACTGAGGAATGACACACAACTCCTACAAAGTCACTTTTGGTACAACTTTACTTTGGATTTAGATAGGCATCAATGTCATTGTGAGATATTAGATGTCGTTTCACAGAATGAACTTTACTATAGCCCTTAAAACAAAATGTGAATTCCTATAGTCATACAAGGACCATATTTTTAATATTAAATGATAAACTGCTTGATTGCTTGATTAGAAAACAGTAAGGCACAGATGCATCAACATTTTAAAAAATCATAATCGCAGGAGCCTTACACAGCCAACCATTTTATTCCCTATGCTGCCACAGGTTTTTCACTCCCTATTTCTTAAAATGTGGCAAACTGTGTAGTGGCAACTACACTTTGGGCAGTTTACTCATTCAAATAATTTTCTTTGAAAGGAAATTCAGGGTGATTTAGCCTCTAAAACCTATATGCAAATGTAAGCTAAAAAGCCAAGAGTTTAAGGAGTTAAGAATAATTACATTTCAATAAATTAAGATTTGACTGTTAAACTGACACTTCGAAATAGCGTTTAGAATTTTGTCTTATTTATGAAATATTTTCTTTTACAGAACTGACAGTTCCATTTACCTCATACAAATGCGCTCTTCTTTTCCTGGCCTGTTTGTCTCTGTCAGGTGACATTGCTCTGATCACTAAGCCAATGACTATATCGGAGGGGGAGAGGGTTATACTGACCACAGACATTCTGATGGCTACAGACAGTGGAAGCCAATCATTTGAGCTCGTCTACATCGTGATCGTCCCTCCTAAACATGGACACCTGCACATGGTCCAGCACCCTGGAATCCCTCTGCTCTCCTTCACTCAGATGGATGTGGCTTCACAACGGGTGTGCTACACTCATGACAACAGTCATTTTACTGACCACGACTCCTTCAGGTCAGTCCCATTGGGTTGGAATAAATATATAAAAATTTTATGAAAAATATATACAAAATAAGATGTTTTTTAAATGATTTATAAGGTGCATAATAATGTAATGAAGTGAAGGTGCATAATAGTGTAATGAAATGAATTATGTTGATGTTCAGGGTAAGGTTACAATGAGGTGTGGGCAGTATGTCATTAGGATATTCAAATCATGAAGACATTATTGGAAAGTATGTAAAAATAGGCCCATGCTACAAATATGGTAAATGGTGCACTTATATAGCGCTTTTATCCAAAGCACTTTACACTGTGTCTCATTCACCCATTCACACACACACACACACCAATGGAAGCAGAGCTGCCATGCAAGGCACTAACTTGCCATTGGGGGCAACTTGGGGTTCAGTGTCTTGCCCAAGGACACTTCAGCATGTGGAGTCACCCGGGCCAAGAATCGAACTTCCAACCCTACGGTTAGTGGACAACCCGCTCTACCAACTGCGCCACAGCCGCCCCAAATATCTATAACTCACTTTTTTAATTCCTTTACCTTTTTTAAATGGCCGATTCTGATTATCTTTAACAATATTTCTGCATTCAGAAATGCAGACATCATGCAGACAATCCCTCAGACATCATGTTGTATCAGTTTATAGGCTCAGGTTGTAAAATCAAGCACCAGTCTCAGCATTATGCAGGTTATTAGAAGATATAATGACGCTTAGCCACAGAATCTACAACCCCAATTCTGAAAATGTTGGGACAGTATGGAAAATTCTAGTAAAAACAAAGAGGAGTGATTTATAAATATACTTTGACTTGTATTTTAAACAATAAAAGTATAAAGACAAGGTATTTGATGTTTTCCCTAATCAACTGCATAGGTTTTTTTTTTGAAGATAAATGTTTATTTTGAAACTGATGCATGCAACACATTCCAAAAAACTTGGGACGGGTCAATTTAGGACTAATAGCGATCTGACAAGCTGAATTAAGAAGGTAACGTGAAACAGGTGAGTGTAATCATAATATATAAGGAGTCTCCAGAAAAGGCTTAGTCCTTCAAGAGCAAGGATGGGTCGAGGCTCACCAATCTGCCAACAGATATGTCAGTGAATAATCCAACATTTTGAGATCAAGATTCCCCAAAGACAAATCGGTAGGATTTTGGGCATTTCACCTTCTACAGTGCACAATATAATTAAAAGATTCAAGGAATCCGGTCAAATCTCGAGCAAGGCCGAAAACCACTTCTGAATGCGAGTGATTTCAGATCCCTCAGACATCATGGTCTTAAAAACTGTCATAAGTCTGTAATGATATCCTGACATGGGCTCGGGATTACTTTGGTAAAACTTTGTAAGTCAACACCATTTGCGTCTGCATCCACAGATGCACGTTAAGGCTTTACTATGAAAAGCAGAAGATATACATCAACACTGTCCAGAAGCGCCACCGACTTGTCTGGAATCGGTCTCATCTGAGATGGACAGTAGCACTGTGGAATCGTGTTTTGTGGTCCGACGAGTCAACATTGCAAATAGTTTCTGGACAAAACAGCCGTCATGTTCTCTGGGCCAAAGAGGAAAAGGACCATCCAAGCCATTATCAGCGTCAGGTCCAAAAGCCAGCATCTGTCATGGTATGGGGGTGTGTCAGTGCCCATGGCATGGGTAACCTGCACATCTGTGAGACATCATTAATGCAGAAAGATATGTACACTTTTTGGAGCAACATATGCTGCCACCCAGAGCAGGACAATGCCAAACCACATTCTGCCCAGATTACAAGCGCATAGTTGCGTAAGCAGAGAGTGCGGGTGCTAGCATGGCCTGCCTGCAGTCCTGACCTGTCTCTGATGAAGCATAAAATAAAGCAATGAAGGCATCGTACTGTTGCGCAGCTGAAGAACTGCATAATGGCTGAATAGGGAAAATCCCCCTTGCTAAACTTAACCAACTGGTGTCACTCAGTGCCCAAATGCTTAATAAGTGTTATTAAAAGAAAAAGTGATGTTACACCGTGGTAAACAGTTGACTGTCCAAAATTTTGGAGTGTGTTGCAGTCATCAGATTCTTAATGAGTGTATATTTTTATGTGTGTATATTTTAAAATATCTTAGATTAAATTAAAGTCACAAAGTAAAACATCAAATAATGTGTTAATAATGTGTTTTCAATAGTACAGGGTGAATTGAATATTCAAATGATTTTTTTTTTTTATACCGTCCCAACTTTTTCAGAATTGGGGTTGTACATGCTATGCTAGATAGCTATGATGAATAAAGTAGTTTTGATTTTATTTGGCCAGGTTTTGTTTCTGTTCCCTGAGAAATCTCTGGGAGAATAAGAATATAAACCAAGACGCATACTGAAATCCCACTCTGTGTTGATGTACCATAAATGCAAGCTAGTTCAGTAGCATTTAGCTAGTCAGTTAGCAGGAGAGCATGAATGTCTTTCCAGTATTCTTGAATGCTCATAGATCCTCTCATTTTTAATGAGACTTAAAAATTTTGATTAATTACATTTTATTTTATTTTGGTCATATGATTTTGATACGATTTGTTTTTCTATTTCACTTACCCCATGTTGCAGCACATATACAATAAATTAAACCCCATTTAAATTTTTCAATAGGCAGTTTCTGAGTATATAAAACAACATAGCAGCACATAGTGGAGTCTTTTGATGGCCAAATTACAGCAGTGAGAGAAAAATATGGAGCATTCCACCATATTTATGTACTTTTCCAGCCAATTTGACAGGAGGCAGACTTCAGAGAAGGCAGCGTATGGCTGACCTGTTCTGCCTCTCTCATGTGTGTTTGTGACTTGGTTTGTCACCCAAAACCTTGGCTGAGTTTCACTTTGGGGTCAGCTGGGAGCACACATGCCTCTTTCAGCCAAGTCTGATGATGGTGCTGCTTAAAAGAGGGCGAGCAACTCAAGTCCATGCCAATGTGTGCCATCACGACAGCATGGTGCAGAATGTGGGGTCCAGTATAGCATCATTTACAGTCAACAATTCAAGCAACAATTACAACTTGGCTACTTTGCTGCTAGACATGACAAGAACCAGAGATCTTTTAAAGATCTATTGATCTATTAAAGTCATGGCACTGACTGGTACACAGAGGATGTTTTTCAAACATCTTGTATTTGCGCCTACTGCAAGCAGCTTGAAACAACAGACCCTCTAATCGGGGAAACACCTGAGCGAACACCTGTGTGTCAAAACTGAGCGCCGACAGCAACTCAGGCCGAGGCCAAGAGGGATGGAGATGGACAGAGAGGCAGAAGGTGTTTTTTGGGGAGCCCTGTTCATCCCTCTGCTCACTGGTGACAGGTGGATGATGAATGGGCATTATTAGGAGTGTAATAATTTCTGCCTAGCATTGTCTCAGTGGTTGCTGCCATGTGAGTGGTGCTCTGGGCACAATTACTGAGCAAAATGTGAAATAATGGTAAGGCCAGATGTTTCGGTTGTTTGGCTATGTGGACGAGAAGACATGCATCCTGGTGGAGAGACCAGTGCAAGGTATTGAGCATGATGTTGGTGATTTTGGTAAATGGTCAGCAGTTATATAGCGCTTTTTCAACCTTAGCAGTTCTACAAAGTGTTTTGCACTGTTTCTCATGTACCCATTCACACCAATGGTATGAATACCAATACCAATGGTAGCAGAGCTGCCATGCACAGTGCTAGCTTGCCATTGGGAGCAACTTGGGGTTCAGTGTCTTGCCCAAGCACACTTCGGCATGTGGCACCCCAATGCCAATGTCACTATGGATCTCAATCCTGGTCTTCGAGTACCCACTGAACTACATATTTTCCCTGCTCACAACACACCTGATTCAACTAATCAGCTAATTAACAGCCCTTCCCAATTTTAAGTGGCTGTGATAGACCAGGGAATACACTAAAATGTGCAAGACAGGGGCTTCTCCCAGATCAGGGTTGGGAAACTGTGGTTAAGGGCAAAGGCTAATTCTGACAAAATATTATGTTACATGCAAAAAGCTAAAATGGAAGTAAACATGTACTAAGTGAGCTAAACCTTGAGGCTGAATGTCTGAATTCTTTACTAGTATTCACCGAATTTCCAAATGTCCCACAATAATTGTTTTTTGTCCAGCTTTGACATCAGTAATGGCGTGACCTCCATTAGGAGTAGCCTTACTTTCACAGTGGAGCACCATGACTGTATCCCACCCACCCTGAGCATCAACACTGGCCTCCAGCTTACAGAAAGCACCACAAGAACCATCTCACCTGAACACCTGCAGCTAACTGATCCTGATACAGCCTTAGAGAACCTCACCTACACTGTCATTCAACCACCACAGTATGGCAAGCTACTGTTAAAAGGGTTTCCCATGTCCTGGACCCGCTTCACACAATTAGACATCAACAACATGCATCTGAGCTACCAGCATCTTAACAGTTTTGCTAAGATTGACAGGTTCACCTTTCAGCCATCAGATGGAACCAATAAAGGCTATCTGGAATACGGACAGTTGAAGGAGCAAGCAGCAGTTTTCACAATACAGGCAAGGATGGGATTTATACATTAAAATATAGCAATATTCCTTTTGTTGTAACAATTTTAATTTACTATTCCTCTATTCTATTCCCAAGTAAGCTGCATTGACAGCATTCTTTTGTACCGACAAAGTGCAGGTTTGTGATATTGAAAGTGCTTATGTGGGGGGAACACTGTTTCAGGCGATGTGCACATTGTAAATGTAACAAAGGTTCTACCACTAAGAGCTGGCTTGTGTTAGATAACTAGCGAACTTATGTAGTAAACTAATTTATATTAATAAACATTTGCCTCACAACTCAGGGGGGGTTGGGTGTTCGATTCCCACCTCCACCCTCTGTGCATAAAGCTTGCATTCTGACTGTGCTTTGGGGGTTTCTTCCAGGTACTCTGGATTCCTCCCCCAGTCCAAAGACATGTGTTGTAGGCTGACAGGCATTTCCAAATTGTCCATAGTGCGTTAATGGGTGTGAATGTGCCCTGTGATGGGTTTGCACTCTCTCCATGGTGTCTTGTGCCCTGAGTTCTCTGGGATATGTTCCAGGCTCCCCACAACCCTGTGCAGGATAAGTGGTACAGAAAATGGATGGGTGGATGGCAGGTAGGAGGCTGCATATGCTAGCTTTGGCTTTGGGAGCAGAAAAATTGACCCTCCAGTCCGTGCCTGCATTTGATCTGCTCCCTGATTGATCAGGTGATTAAAAATGTTTGACATCACTTGGTGCTTTTCTGAGGTAGCGTGTGACTTTTCCCTATACCATTATTTGTTAACCATTGCTAGCAATTGAGGAAATATTATTCCAACCGCAAAGCCAGCTACTATGCTGTCTACAATATTTAGAGGAAGGCACTATAGCTTTGTCATATATTACTTTAATTAAAATAAAATATTTCAGTATTATACATAGTGTTACCATCCATCCATCCATCTTCAAAAGCTTACTCCTTTTCAGGGTCGCGGGGGAACCTGGAGCCTATCTCAGGAAGCGTCGGGTACAAGGCAGGGTACACCCTGGACAGGGTGCCAGTCCATCACAAGGCTACATAATGTTACCTTATTTTATAATGATACCATTAATTTCTCTTACTCCCTGATCAAGGCTACAAAAATAGAATAATAGGTGTTTCCATAGATCTAATATATAAAGTCTGATGAAACTCCAATTTTACTGTTTCGCCTTTCAGCCTAAATCATGTGCATATGCAGACAGGTCTCTTCATGATGGATCTCATCATGAGACATCATTATGGCTCCCTCTTGTGGTTCAAATCCATCAGTGAGAGTAGAAATAATAATTTTATTGTATTTACAGATAGAGGTCTTAGACAAGTCCCCTCCACACATTGTAACCAAAGGGACCCCCAGTACAGTGGAATATCTACAGAACAACCAACATGGCATATATATTACCTCCAAAGACCTCCAGGCTTCAGATCCAGACAGCCCGTACCAAGAGCTGGAGTTCATCATCACACGGCCACCACATTTTGGATACCTGGAGAACGCCATCACAGGCAGATGCATTGAGTGACTGTAGAGATAATCATTACTGTTATTGATGACAATAAGCAGGATTCTAACTTACATATGTGTTTGGTGTTCATAGGAGGCTATATCAAAGGACGCTTCACCCAGAAGGATGTGGATCAGAAAGCAGTCCGCTACGTCATTCCCTCAGACATGGAAGTGACAGCAGACAGCTTTGAGTTCCAGCTCACTGACCCAGTGGGAAACATCATGCTTCCAGAAGTGTATGTTATCTGTTTTTGTGTCTCTGTATATGGTCTAATGTGGTTTGCTCTATAATTTGCTTTAAGTTTTATAAAGATGATTTAAGTTCATTTAACCCCTTAAAGTCTCACCATTTTATACAGT
>JAOUWY010000003.1:16667131-16681785 GCA_025728095.1 Prietella phreatophila
CTTTGGACTGGGGGAGGAAACCGGAGTACCCGGAGGAAACCCCCGCAGCACGGGGAGAACATGCAAACTCCACACACGCATGGCCCCGGTGAGAATCGAACCCCGGACCCTGTAGGTGGGAGGTGAAAATGCTAACCACTAAGCCACCGTGCGCTCATATCATATCATATTCACCTAAATATATGGTCAGTGGTGGTCCTAGTCCGTCCTTTCTACGAGCAACAATACGGGTAGCTAACAGTATTACTAAATATTATTGACAATATCAATAACAATATTATCGCAATATTACTGAAGAAATTCTAGCATTTGGATGTGAAGTATCTGAAACCAGTCCTTCACAGACTATAGAAATCACACGGCTATATGGTTAATTTGTATGAAATGGTTGCAATAGGAATCAAGAATAAACGATTAAAGAATACATTCAAATATAGATTTTTTTTTCTTCTTGTGCTCCCATCCTGTCCAGGCTAGTTTGGCATTTGCAAGGAA
Source organism: Prietella phreatophila (assembly GCA_025728095.1). NCBI lineage: Eukaryota > Metazoa > Chordata > Actinopteri > Siluriformes > Ictaluridae > Prietella > Prietella phreatophila. The sequence goes on from JAOUWY010000003.1 coordinate 16,667,627, forward strand.
TTTATTGTATGTAGTTATTAAATGCTACCCTTGTATAGTATCAATCCATTTTTGAGAGACATTTCAGCCTGAATGTTAAAAATGTCAAATGCCTAATATATGTATTCTTTCGGACTTTCATTTTGCTGTGTATGTGCAGTAGTGGCTGGGGTTCCTGAAGTAAAAGACAGATCATCAGTAAATGAAGGAGTCCAAATGCCTGTGCTCTCACTACAAAATGACCAGAATGACTTCATACCGGAAGAGCTTCTCTCCAATCTCACCTCAACCACATGCCCACAAGACAGAACCCAGTACAACAAAACCCACAAACACCAAAAGGTTTGTCAGAATAATATTATTGTCTCTAGCTTTCATGCTCGCTATAGAAGAACCTGGACATGTTGTTTTCGCATTCGTTTGATCAGCTCAAATGTACCCGTGGAGTTATTTTTACTCTTTGGTGCAGGGTTGTGGAATACGTGCACCGGATGCAGTATGGCACCACAACAGTGGCCACAAAAAATACCACTACTTTCTCGACCAGCCAACATCTGTGACTGGAGCTGGCAGGTTGATATCATCTACTTAGCATGACTACCAACTAAAACAATATATAGCTAGCCTAGAGTATTGCCCGTTTTTTTTTTTTTTTTTTAACTGTTGTATTGTTTGAACAGGGATATATCCTTTCTGTGTGACGCTTTGGCAGCTCAGAGGCACCGAATCTCCCTCCCGCCCATGCCTGACAGGGCCACCATTTTTTTGGATGTCAAAAGTCAAAAGGCAAGTCAGGCACAAGAAAAAATCCTGACCATAACAGTAACTCTTCTTCTGAGGCTTATAGTGTGATTTTAAATACAGGATACGAATTCTACAGGGACGTTAATCCCAGAGGAATACCATATAATAACAAATAAAGGAGTGAAAGCACTACAGTGTTACGATGAGTAGGTATCACTGGTTTGAATGTAAAACACCAGAACACTAAATCTGGCTTCTATGTTAATGTAACATTACACATGACTTGCTTTTATTTGATTCCAGCAAATTTACAGTTCTGTTGGAGGATGAACAAAAGAGACTCAAGATCTTTCCATCAATGTGAGTTACAATATGCTTGAAAATATCTTTCAAAAATGTCCAAGTAATTACTAAGAATTATACCACAGCACTGGAGAATACTCAATACTGATTGGTCAAAATGTGTTGATTCATTCCATTAATGACATTAGTTCTGGCTGCAAGGTTTATGTTAATGTGCTTGTTCTAATATTAATAGATTATTGGTATTTCTATAGTAGCGAATTACTCAGGGACTTGTATGATAGCTGCTCTTCATAAAGGGATTTTAAAATGTGTGTAGTCATTTTTAAGCAGAAACAATAGCAGTTATAACCTATTAAGTTGTAACAGAACATTCTACAATATTAGTACTAACTATAAATGGATAAAAAGTATGATGTTTTGTACTTCGGGAATCCCTGTTATAGGAAAATACCACCAAGAGTGGTAACAGTAACTCCACTTTGCAGGGGGCTGCATCACACTACCCTGTCATTGTTTATTTACCTGTAACAGCAAAGCCCAATTTTTTATTCCTTATTCACAGAGTATGTGAATGTGATAATTATATGCTATTACTAATCGTGCTTAAAATAGTCCATGTGCCCACAAGGAGGCCGAGTGGGCGCCTGGAGGCAGTGCAGCTGATGAGGGTAATGGATGATATGCTGGAAAAGGGAGGTGCCAATCACGAGTTTGAGGAGGTCAAAAGCCTCTCACAGGTATGCATTTCTTCACATTATAAGGTGCAGTATAAATTAGGCTTGATTTAACAAGGTGCGTTAAGTGCTTGGATACTTCATATTTTCCCCAGGGGATCAGTAAAGTGTATATATATGCATACCTTCTGTAGCACTGCTCTTGTGTAAACCATATGGTCAAAATTTGTGGCCACCTATATGAGTTTGTTGGACATCCCAATCCAGAAGCCGTGTGGAACTCTGTAGTGATTGAGGGGGATGTCCACATACATTAGGCCATATAGTGTAGTTTTATCCAACAATAAATAGTCGTCTAGTTTACTTTTGCTTTCCCAATAGTTTTGTAATATCCATGAATTCAGATGGAAAGGCCTACAAACATGATACCGCAGTCAGCTGTGGAGAATTGATTGCATCATGGACTAATGATATAAAAAAAATAGCCCCGATTACTTCCTTTGGGTTTCAGTTACAGGGTCTGCTGGAGTTGGTGCGGGTGGAGCAGAACATCTACAACATTGTGTTTCATGAGTTAATTCGGCAGGTGAGCGTGGAGTGTATTGAGCGGGGCCAGCTGCTAGCTAAACTCAGGTGTGTGTACTTCTCATTTAAGCTTTTCCCTTTTTTTTCTCACTAGTTGCCTTAATTGATTGTGACCTTGTTACCTCGCCAGCATAATCACACGTTTCCTCTGTTTTAATATTACAAACCACGGCTAAAATACTAAACTGAACATCTCTTTATAAATTAAAATGCTTTTCCTTAGGCACAGGTATGTGGCCCTACTTGACCGAATCCCCCGTCAGCTCATAAGTCTGCATACAGAGACCCTGGCACAGAGAGCTCTGGACCGCCGGCTGACTGAAGAGATCATCTGCTTCAAGCACTCTATCGCACAACTTAATGAGTAAAGTTTTATATTCTAATACTTATAATAAGACCCAAATGGCGTTGTACTTCTAACTAAATGACACTGTATTAGATGTGCTATGAGTGTTTTAATAAGTGTTCTTAAATCATCAATGTGTTGCCACTGTTATTCTGTTAAATTAGCTGAGTGTGTCTGTGGAGCATGGAGAAAATTCTCTATAGTGTTAAAGGAGTAACTGCTTCTCTCCTCTGCATTTCTAAGCATTCGTATTTTACTTGATGTCCTTTGCTTTTGTTGTTGTGTTTTCTTATTATGATAATCCAGAGAGTTAAATCAGCTGAGGGAGCATGATGAGCAAGTGTCCAAGCAGGCTGAAAATTTGCAGGAGGAGCTGGCTAAAGCACTGAAGCAATCACAGCTTGACGCTGAGTGAGTAAATGCATATGTCAGTATTCCCAAGGCTCAGTTACTATTTAATCGTATTAATATAATCTTCAGTATTACATACAGCATCATTTAGGGATCTCACTAACTGATCTTAAACTGGCACTATAACTATGATCAGATTGACACAGTATAGTCTATGGCTTTTAGATGACATGCAGGTTTCCATTGCAGCATTGTTGGGGAGTACCACAATCTTTATGAACTGCAGAGGCAAAGGCTGGAGGGACAAGTAGCCGTACTGACTGAAGAGAGGGATTTATGGAGCAAGGCCACCTACAGCATTGCTCTCAAGGTCTGATAATAACAATGTGTGGGTTGAAATCATTTTAAGCAAATTCTAGACCTCTCGTTAACTTCCAAACCCTTTTTGCTTTTAAGAGATTGTGGGCCTTGTTAATAAAATGACCAGACTTGATCCTAAATTCTGCAGACTTTATCTAAAATTAAAAGGGGTGAACAACATACATAAATGATGATAAATAAATGAATAAATAAATTATTGAATGGTTGAAAGAGTGAATAGTACGGACTCTGCTAGAAGTCCTTAAGCAAAAACCATGTTTACCGAGATCAGTTACCGTGATCAGCTTCATGTCTTTTAACAGAATTAAATCACTTGCCTGTCTCCTCACCATATATTGATGTTTGAGGGCATTTTCTAGGTGAAGTCAATCAGACCGGCAACAGCGGTGGGATGAATTTAGTGTGTATGAACATTTTTGTATGGATTTTTAATCTAATTTTATAAATTAGGTCCCCCATATCTGTATTTTTAGAGATCTAAATCTAAATCAGAACTTTTTTTCAGGTTATGAAGTTCAACAATCTGCAGCTGGTCAGCAGACTTCATGTTAGTGAGCAGGCATGGAGCAAAACCGCAGAGCATTTCACCACTGTCCTGACAGCAAAGGTACAAACACTGTTTTGCAACAGTTGTGGCCAAAATCAAACATAAACTCTTCCACACTAGGTATGACAGACTGACATGTTATAACAAACACACTAGGACTCAGAGGACCTGAAACGCATTATGCAGCTGACTGACCAGTGGAAAGAGCAGCTGACCGGTTTCATGGAGATCCTTAAAGAGACTGAAAAAAACCAGTATGAGAGTATCAGGTCTGTCCAGCATGGCCTTGTCAGGTGGCACAAGTTCTGTGAGAGTAATACCAGGTAAAGAAGATTTACTATTTTTTCATTTTGTTTTTATTCATTTTGATTTCACTTGATCTGATTCCTTTCATATCGGTTTGTAACTCTTTTTTTAGGAGCCAGCATGTAAAATTTGAGAAATCGTCAGAGGAGGTGTTGTTTAATGATTTGAAGCAATGGTCAATGGTTAGAAATTCCTAACGTCGGTTTATTTATTCTTAATCTTTTAAGGCCACAGAACGTGTTTTTCACACTGTATCGTGTCATATATGTCCGTAGGTGTTGACCATGCAGTGTGAGCGGTATGGAGGAGAAGACCTTCTGTCTGGTCAAGAGACTCTTCACAGACTGGGGCAGCTGCAGGATTCATGGGTGGAGGTGTGTATACAGCTGAACAGGAGACATCCAGCATTTGATGGAGAGGCTCCTAAGTGCCAGGCTGCCATGAGAGAACTGAGCCATGCTATCACTGAGCTCCATACACAGCTGGGTATCCGTATCAGTGGAGAGAGTGGTAAGAGGTCTGCACTTCTATTTTTTTGCTGCATAGTTTCACATTTTTGTGTCAGCATGGACTAGGAATAGAACTGAACTAGCCGGGTATACGGTAAGGAAAAAAAGTTGACATCAAAAGTTGAGGCACGATTCTTGCAAATACTAATGTAATATCATCATTTTTGAAAGTTGCACTTCACAGTTAATTTTAATAAAATTGTTGATTGCATTTACCTTAGATTTGTATGAACATACTACACGTCCATTGCAAAAAAAAAAATATCGTGGATAAGTTCATTTTATATCTGTAATTTAATTCAAAAAGTGGAACTTTCATATAATCTAGATTCATTATTCATAAAGTGAAATATTTCAAGCCTTTTTTTTTGTTTGTTTGTTTTGTTTTAATCTTGATGATTACAGCTTAGATGGAAATCAAAAATCCAGTATCTCAAAATATTAGAATAAAGAATTTAAAATCCAGAAATGCCGCAGTGTCTCATTCCAGTACTAATACTTCACTGGCTGCTAATGAGACCTATTTGTTTACATGAAAAGAAATGTTGCGTAGCTTCATTTGATTAGCTGCTATTTTTAGCTTAAGGTATTTTATGGGCTGACTGGAAGGCTGTTAGTTGAAATCCCAGACCCACCAAGCTGCCACTGTCAGGCCCTTGAGCATGACACCTAACGCTCAAATGCTCACTTATAGCTTGCGATTTGAACTTAACTTTGGATAAAAGTATCAGCCAAATACAAAACACCACAAAGTGAGAGTCACATTTATTACCCAAGACCCTCTGTTTTTGTTACTTCAGGAATTCATCAACAGTTGATCACTCTGACTGGAGTAATTGACTCCTGGGCTAACAGACTGAAGTCTCCTGTTGGACGGCTTGAAACACTGCATCACTCTGATTGGTCGAAGGTGGAGAAGGCCCTAGGAAGTTGGATAAACCTGTGTGTGGAGGTCCTGGTAAACATCAACACCACCCAGACTGAGAGTGAGAGAATAAACCACAAGCCTCACACCAAGTAAGTTTGAATAGTTAGTTTTAAGAATAGCACCACACACTGTATGTAAATGATTAGTGTCTGAGACATCTGCCTCTATGGCAGGATTGAAATCGATGATGTCCTGAACATGCTGAGGGAGTTTGTTTCCTCTCAAAACAACTTCTTTGACTACACAAACATGACACTTTGTGAGGAGGTATAGTACCCGTTCTTTTATGTGTTTTTATGCATGCTCTGAGCCAGTAGATCAGTCAGCTGAGCTCATCTGTGATGAACAGGTCGGTTCTATGCACTCTCTGCGGACTCGCTGGATGGTGGATCTGCTGCTACTGATGGTGCCAGATCAGTGTGATGCCCAGGAACCCCATTTTCCACCTAGCCCTGAATTAAATGCCTTTAAGGATGTGTCTTTTCAGAAGCTAGAAGAAGATGCCAGGAATCTTGCACAGAAACTGAACCACTTGTCCAAATACATTTCAAGGTAATGCCAGTGCTCTTACAGTCTCTATAGCATGAGTGACTAAACTTTTTATATAGGCATGAAGCAATAACCAGCTGTTCAGAAGATGTTGAACTCTTTGTAACAGGAGCTCTGACAGTACAGGGTGTCCTAAAAGTCTCCATACATACTGTAGGTGACTAGGTATGTCAGCACCACGTCTCTTGTGCCTTCGTCACAGCACTTACAGTCCTTTTTGAATTTGTTAATAAGTTTGGCAGCAGTGTCGTGTGCGTGATGTGCTTGCCATGCTTCCTGTTGAAGTCCATCGCAACCTTGCGACAGCTTCCCGATCCAGCCACGAGAATGATTTAAGTACGTTCTTCTTTTGTCAAAAGCATTCTTAAAGGCTGTCTGAAAAATATATATGAACTAAGTATGTAACTAAGGAAATTTTGGAAGACATTTTGCTAAAAAAAAAAAAATTTAATTACCGCCATGTATGGAGACTTTTGGGACACCCTGGAGTTCCAGCTACAAGGCAAATCAGAGGATTATATAGCAACAGCACATTCATAGGGAGGTCTGTGGTGCATGAATTAAAACCCAAAAGTGTTGTTTATTTAACAAATAAAGATCTATAATTGTTAAGAGTTAATACGTTTCCTGTGAGGAGATTTATTTAGCATTTTTTGGATGTCCCCAGTGTCAGAGCTTTATAACAGTAATGTTCCACAAAATTAAATGTAAATATAAAATAATAGCAATTATGATGTTATACATTAATATGAAAACTGTAATCCTTCAGGACATGCTATTTTCGGAAACGAGGTACAGAATGGCAGTTAGGTTGAGACTTTATTTAGTGATCTGCTGAGTTTGATTATCACCCTGCAGTGCTTGCCAGTCTATCGTGGCGGAGAGGATGCGGAAGACTATGATTCAGGATGACACAGAAAATGAAATTTACCAGCTCGACAAGCTTCAGGTAAAAGTTCTCTCATCTCTGTATAGGTAAAATTTGGCTGTCAAAAAAGATTTATTTTAAAAATATTATATTGCTACTGTTTAAGGTATAATAATACAGTCTTATGACTGTATACTTCTTATAATTCTTACTAGTCCAGTATCTGAAAGCTCAACATATCTTGGCAGTCAGTCAGAAAGCATATTCTTTCATTTGCATGTGTTTGATGTGTCAGAGGGAGTGTGCAGAGTGGGTGGACATCTGTCAGATCCTGCTGTATGATTTGATGGGACGTCATTTGGAGCTGCAGCTGGCTGGGGAAGCTGTGCCTAAGTTCATCACTGACCTCTCCTTATCTGTGGAGAGTGTACCCTCTTCGGTAAGAAGCTTTTACTGCTGTGTTTTGTGCTGCAATTCTAAATTAGATAGAATAACTACTGAGCTAGGGCTGGATTAGTTTAAATTTAGTCTGTTTGGGGGAATTGTATGTGAGACATAATAAGGCACCTCGCCTGTTTTCTTGGATATTAGTCCATTGGCCTGGTTATGAATCAGTTTTGGTATGTTTCCTGTTTGGTCTGATTCAGAAAATAAAAGTGAAAAATCTTTGCTGAAAGGTGTGTGGGAAAGGGGCAGGGCAGGAAATATCCTTGCAAAAGTCTTTCATTCATGGGTCAAAATATTATGGTACAAAGTAGAAGCTCTTTTGCAAATGCATTTATTTATTCATCCAAAAAACTTTTGTATTTTTGTGAGCTGTATCTAGCATTTTGTTTAATGTTGTTCCGCATATCCAATATGCTATATTTCCAGCTCTGTTTTCTAGCCATTGTTTTGCTTCTTGCATGGCAGTTCAGTTAGTTCAGTCGTGTGAGAAAATGCTACCCTGTAGCCTGTAGCCCATACATAAAGTGTATTATTTTCTGCAGTTTGGCCAAATCACTGTGTAATTGTGTTCTCACTACAATCCTTCTTACCCCTTAACTGTTTTGTCTGCACCCAAGTCATTTGTTTTGTTACAACCTGCTTAAATTCACTGTTTTATTTGTGTTTTAGATTGATATATATGCCAAACCAGAGAGGCCAGCAGAAGCCAAGCAAGATGAGAAGGCAGCTATAAATGCAGGAGGCAGGCCTTATATTTCCCAAAAAAAGGATAAACCGGTCAATGATTTTTACTTTTACAAGACATTAATGACGTGCTCATTAATTAAGATGTAAAGGATGTGTGGCTGGTTTGGCATAAAGCATACTTTCCTGCTCATTTTGTAATGTACATTGCTTTTGCCGATTGAAATGAATATATTGTATTTGTAGGTGGAGGAGAGGGAGGAGGATGTCGCAGAGGATGAAAAGAGCGTCTCAGTCCTGAAGCTTATCGGCCATGATGGCCACATTATTGAACAGACCTTGGGAGATGAAACTGTGCACATCACTGGGGTCGGTGTTTATTTACTATTCACACCAATCAAATCCCCATGTGAAACAGACACTCTTGGTAACACCAATCGATTAGGTAATTATAAATATGTTTACTGCTGTGTAGACCAGTGATGTTGTGGTGCGACCAACCTCTGAGAATGCACAGCAGGCTTTTAGTGCACTGGGTACTGTGGGACTTCTTCAGCAGGAGCTACTGTAAGTATAATATGAATTACACAACAGCTAGTTCCGGTCCACTAATTTGATTGGAGTTCTAAGAGTGCTTATATTCATTGTACATGCACTGGGACGCTTTACTACTTGTATCACTCTGCTCATCTGTTTTTGCCACATAAAATTTCACTTCCTAATTTGAATCATTATCTGTCATTCAACCTGTGGGCTTGTGCCTACGGTCCAAACACAGCCATGCTGATATTCAGTATAACTGCACTCCTGCTTGTGCAATATTGCTTAATTAGTGAATCATATACCTGAACTGAGTGCTGAGTTCTTAGCTCATGATTAAAAATGTGTGTGTAAGAGCTGTGGAGACTCGTGCCATCGGCGCTGAGGAGAGGGCTCTAAAGGCAGAGAAAGCCCTCCATGAAGCTTTAGAGAAGATCCATGATTTAGAGAGACAACTACCACAAAGGACCATTCTAGAAACCAAAGGTGGGCTGAACACACACAAAAATAACAAAAACTGCACCCAAACACATTTAAAATTTATTTAAAGTCAAATGTTTGTCATAATGCTCATGATGGTATGACTTCTATCACTGCTGTTCAGCCATCACCAAGTTATTAGCATGTGTTATACAGCAATTTGACTTCAAGTGTAAATGTACATCATTAAAATCGTGTAAGAATACAATCTATATACAAGTCCTATGAAAATACCAGCTGTAAACTAGGTTAAAGATTCACATAAGTGACTATGTTTACGTACATGATCTAATTATTGACCTTATTCTGAATAAGACAATATTGTGATTAAGGTGTTTACATGAGTCGCTTTTAGAATACTCCTTTCATGTTCCTATTTTACATGTTCTAGAACATGCATCGATTAATGCCACACGTCATTATGTCCCCACGCCACGCCACCCGACGTTCCCTCCAGAATTTCACTTATCGACATACAGTTCGTCTTCGTTATGGTACCATATACAGTTTTGGGTGTTTCATTTTTAATTTTACAAAAGCTTCAAGTGCAGTTAATTACTTGTCATGCTATAAGTGCAAATACAAGACTGCTTGAAGCCATAGGCTGTGTCCAAAACTGTGTACTTACACTATATAGTAGCTGAGATACATATATTTCTCCTACTGTATAGTCGGTAAGTACGCGGTTTCGTACGCAGCCGTGCTCTCTTGTTTGACATCAAACGGTTGAGCTCTGCCGTGTGTGTCCTGTCACAAAATGCGGTGAAATCTCCCACACGACGTTAATAGTGTTAATATAATAAACGACGTTAAGTGTGATTAAGGTGTTTACATGTCAGTAATACATGTCGATAATGCGACTAAAATAGGAATACTCCATGTCTTAATTCAATTTGTGTCTACTTCGAGTATGACTTTAGTCAGATTAAGGTAATCAATAATAGCTGTTTACATAGTTTCTTAATCAGAGTATTGTCTTAATCGGGTTAATATTGGATGATTGTTGTCCATGTAAACGTACTGAGTGTCAAAATGAACATATCAGTTCAACTGTACTGTATTGGTTTTATTTTTTATGCTTAATTAGAAATAGGAAAAAATCTGGAATGAAGCCACAATCATGATGATGATGATAATAACAAACTTTATTTTATAAAGCACCTTTTAAAGCAGCTTCTCAAAGCACTACACAATATAAGCAGTACACAGAAAATAAAACATAAAAGTTAATAACAACAATGTTAATAATAAAAACAAAAGGAGACCTCAGCAGTCAAATGCAAGTTTAAAAAAGTGTGTCTTTAAGTTGAGTTTTAAAAATGCCAAAGGCCTGAGCTTCCCTGAGATCAGGAGGAAGAGAGTTCCAAAGTGAAGGAGCATAGACAGAAAAAGCTCTGTCACCCATAGATTTTAAATGTGTTTGTGGGACAGTTAACAGATTACACCGTGAAGAGCGCAGTCTGTGATTTGGGGTGTAAGGGATTAGTAAACTAGATGAGTACTGAGGAGCCAAGCCATGTAATGCCTTGTATGTTAGTGTTTGATTATAGCAGTTTGCATGACTCTTTCAGTGAGCAAGCCTGTTTCACCAGTTGCTAAGAAGGAGGCCAGCCCTGAACTGAAAGAGGTGAGCCAGCAGCCCACTCCGAGCCCCAAATCCACCAAAAGAAGCAAGAAACGCTAAACCAACAGAAAGCACAGAACTTACCGGTGCACTTATCTACATTAAAAAACACTGAAATGTTTTCTTTAAAAAAAAAAAGAAAAAGTGACAATCAAAAAGTCTGAAATTTTACAGAATAAATATAGAAGGCATATGAAGTATTTGGGTACATAATAAAAATATTGTTTTCTACCAATATGATGTTTGGATTTTGAATTACAGTACAATTTTGGGTCCTGATTGTACATATGTTTGTAAACTCACTGCCAAATCACCACCTATTTCACACAATTGAGTCGATTATTGTGGCCAAATAAAGATGTAAATAAGCCCATGGTCCACTCTGAAGTGATTATAACTATGCACTACTATAACCTACATTAGAGTAGAGTGTGAGTGTGGGCTAAAATGGATGAATCAGATTTCCCTATAGATGTATTTTAATTATTATTTAATAAAATGTCATAATTATTTTTAATGCACAGATAATTATAGAGTGTATTTAATAATATATTTAGAAGTGGACTCTCGTTGCTGCCATGATGATAAATTTATGTTCATCAATTGGCCCCGTCAGTAAACACTGTATACAGAAGAACAATTGTATTGGATTATTCGAACATTTTGCTACTAATGCTGACTCTCTTAATGGAGATTACATTACATCATTGAGGAGTCTTTAGCCATTTCCTCTGAGATGTCTCCTGTTGGCTGGTTTTGATTGGAGGAGCTGCTTGTATCTGCTAGCTGAAGTGGTTGGTTGAGGAAGTCAGATGAGAGGTTGAGGAGCACAGTAGGTTGGTCAGAGCGCAGTGTGTGGAGGAGCTGGAGAAGGCGCAGCTGGATGGCCAGAGGAGAATCTGACAGTGAGGCAATAGAGGCATTTAAAGCCTCACATGCTGCCCTCTCACCCTCTGCTGCAATCACCTGATATAACACCACACACACACACACACACGCACACACACATTATGGGCTGCTTCATTAATGCGTCCCACTGAGGGAACAAGGACATTTCACTCAAAAAATATTGTGCTAATTTGATGAGTTGGGTGTTAAATTTGAAACATTAAAGAATGAAGATTTTTTATTTTTTTTGCACATCATGCTAAAAGTAATTCCACAAGAAATTAATGCACATAGACAAATGACAAGGTAATGAACTGTGGCTACACACAAGATCTTAAATCCACTTTATATCTCATGAGCACTAATAATTAAATCCCAGGCTCAGAACTGAATCACTCTGGCACTCTTACAGTAAAGGTAAGCTTATTATGAACAAAACCAATCATAGATACAACTGGATGTTCTTACTTTAATTTGGGCTTGTCTCTTTGCTTCTGCCTCAACAGCAAAGTTTTGCTGAAGCTCAGGGGGGAGACAGAGGTCCTCTCTGCAGTCAAAACAAAGGGAACGTGTTTCTCACCCAGCACTAGCTCTGCATGAGTATCGATGGCCTTTTTAAGATTTAGTGGCTATACATTATTGATGCATGGCATTTATCTGACAACTTACAGCTCAGCTCTCTCCACTTTAATTCCCCACCTGCAGGCGATGGAATCCAGTGTAACCTCGAGAGAGTCAAAGTAAAATCTCACAATGCATATGCAGTACTACTCAAAAATAATATACATACAGTACATATACAGTGTCCACTAATATTGGCACTCTTGGTAAATATAAGCAAAGAATGCTGTGAAAAATTGCCTTTATTGTTTAACATTTTGATCTTTTGTTAATAAAATTCACAAAAATACTCTGCTCTCATGGATATCAAACAATTGCATACACAGCACAGGTTTATAAAAATATTTTTATTAAATATAGGTGTGCAACAAATATTAGCACCCATATGAATTCATATGAGAAAAATATATCTGAAGTATATTCCCATTGATATTTTTAAAAAATCTTTAGTACACCTGGGTGACTAGGAACAGGAAATTGTTCAACCATGACTTCCTGTTTCACAGGGATATAAATATGAGGTAACACATAGGCCAAATTCCCTTAGTCATTCATAACAATGCACTTCGATATTGCAGCTAAAACAAGAATACTCCATGTTTTAGACATAATATGTCTTAGTTCGATTTGTGTTTACTTCAAGTATGACTTTAGTCTGATTGAGGTAATTAAAAAAATGCCTATTTCCACCATCAGGGCAATAATTAAGAAGTTCCAGTCAACTGGAAATGTTATGAATAAACCTGGAACTGGACATGTGTCTATATTGTCTCAGTGCACTGAGAAGAGGATGGTTCGAGTGGCCAAAAAATTTACTCTCATCCAAAAAACAAACTTGAGCATCTTCAGTTTGCCAGACACTACTGGAACTTCAACAGGGATCGAATTCGATGGGCAGATGAAACCAAAATAGAGCTTTTTGGCAATAAACACCAGAGGTGGTTTTGGCACACACAGAGAGGTAGCCATATGGAAAAGTACCTCACGACCACGGTTAAATATGGTGCTGGCTCTTTAATGTTTTGGGGTTGGGGTTCTGGACATTTTGTTAGGATACATGGCCTCATGTACTCTATCAGATATCAACAGATATTAAATGAAAACCTGACTGCCTCTGCCAGAAAGCTGAAAGCTTAAAATGGGCTATGATCAAGACAAAAATGATTTACTGACCACAAAATCAAGGTCCTGCCATGGCCATCCCAGTCCCCTGACATGAAACCCATAGAAAACCTGTGGGGTGAACTGAAGAGGAGAGTCCACCAGTGTGGACCTCAAGCTTTGAAGGATCTGGAGAGATTCTGTATGGAGGAATGGTCTCAGATCCCTGTCCATGTATTCTCCAACCTCATCATGCATTATAGGAGAAGATTCAGAGCTGTTATCTTGATAAAGGGAGATAGCACAAAGTATTGAATAAAAGGGTGCCAATAATTATTGCACATCTATATTTAACAAAGTTGTTTTCTATAAATCTGTGTTATGTTTCCAATTGTTTGATATCCATGAGATCTGAGTGTTTTTGTGATTTTTTTTAAACAAAAGCTCAAAAGGTTAAACAATAAAGACAAATTTTCACAGCCTTATTTGCTCATAGTTACCAAGGGTGCCAATATTAGTGGACAGCACTGTATACTGTATGGTGTTATTCTTGGACACATTGCAACTTTCTGTAACTAATGAAATGAAACTTTGGTATTGGATTTAGCAGTCTGGAAACAGGTTTCTAGGGCGCACGGTGGCTTAGTGGTTAGCACGTTCGCCTCACACCTCCAGGGTCCGGGGTTCCCGCCGGGGCCATG
>JAOUWY010000003.1:16761388-16784098 GCA_025728095.1 Prietella phreatophila
CACACACACACACACACACACACACACACACACACATATATATATATATATATGTGTGTGTGTGTGTGTGTGTGTGTATGTGTGTGTGTGTGTGTGTCATCACTTGCAAACTTAAAGGAACCTCTGTTGCAATATATAAATATATTATAAATATATATAATATATAAATATAAATAATAAATATTAGTACAGTGTAATGTACATTTTATTTACAACTAGAACTCAAAGTAGTGCTGGAATAGAAAATTTATCAACACTGAGTCGCAGTCGAGAATTCAGCAACGCTGTGGTATAAGAAATATCCACAGCCCCCATGGAGCAGATTTATTTGGTGGTGATATCATGGGCAACTGTGTCATATCTGACATTACAGGTCTAAGAATAAACTGTATCAGGTGTGAGTGACATTCACATGGAAAGGTTACGAGGTATGTGAAGTCCTTCAACACTGTGGTACATTATGTAACCAGCTGTGTTTATTTGAATGACATCACATAGATCATCTATGATAGAAATGAATCCCTTGTGCACAATTCTGTGCATAATTACTGTATATAACTTTCCAAGAATCACAATGTTTTTAATTTCACCATAGCTCATGTTTTACGTTGCAGTACATGGTGCAGTGAGTAGTGTTGCCACCTTTGAGCTCAGGTCACCACTGGGAGTTTCGTTTGTTCTCTCCATGCTCACATGAATTCCTTAAGTGTTTTCCAGTTTCCTCAAGCCTCTTTGGCTATTCTAAATAGCCTCTAGGTATGAACGTGTTTCCATGCTACCCTGCAATGTATTGAAGTCTTATGCAATGTCTATATTCCTGCCTCTAACCCAGAGTTCCTGGGATAGATTCCAGATCTACTGTGATCTCCCATTAACACTAAAGTTATGTTACCATCACATTTTCAGAATCTGAAAAATGAACACATGCATGTCTACACAATTAACACACGAACGTCTTCTATCAGAGGTGTCCACAAAACGTTTTTGTTTTTTATTCTGTGCCATCCTGCTCTCACAGTAACTCTGACCTTAGCAAATATTTGTCTGCACAAACTCCTGACTAACACCCACTCCTCTAGTTACTTTTGTTTCTACCCATCCACAATACTGTACTTCTTTTTCCAGATTAGCTGGTCTAATTCTCCAAATTATAAACATAATTTAACATTTAAATGCTGTAAAAATGTTTTTAATAAGCATAAAAAGCTATATGTTTTGAAGTTGCCACCCAGATGAGGAAAAGTTCCCTTTTGTGTCTGGTTCTTCTCAAGGTTTCTTCCTCACATCGCCACACTGAAGTTTTCCTTGTCACCATCACCTATGACATGCTCATTAGGGAGAAATTTACCAATTTAAAACTTATATATTTCCTTAAAAGTGCTACACAAATAAAATTGAATTGAACTATAAATTATAGGCTATTCATTTAGGATCTAACAATCCAAGACATGAATACCATTTAGCTGGTGAAAAAGCTAGTTCATTAATGAATGGGAAAGGATGCAGGAATGCAAACAAATTGACTTCTTTTTTATTTATCTTGTAGTCTTATATCTTATAACTACTGAACAATAGATTACCTTAATGTGATATTATAGACAAAGTTAAAAATCTAAAGAGTTTAAAATACTCAAGGTCCAACACACACATAACACTGTGTGACAGTACAGTATACAGCTGTGGATGAGCAATGACTTATAATTGCACTACGTAGGGTCAACAGGAAGAGGGGTTCCCTTTTGCGTCTTGTTCCTCTTGAGGTTTCTTCCTTATGGGAGTTTTTCCTTGCCCCAGTCACGTCTGCTTTGCTCATTAATGACAAATTGAAATCTATGTCCGGATTTCTGTAAAGCTGTTTTGTGATAATGTCAGTTGTTAAAAGCGCTATATAAATAAATTGAATCGAACTGAACTGTAACCACTTTAACAGCACAGCAACAGTTTACCAGGAAAAGCACTGTTTTCAATTCATTTATTCATTTGTAAAATGCTTTTAACAATAGATAATGCTACAAAAGGTCTAATGAGCACCAATGTAAGGAAAACTTCCTGAGCCCTTATAAGGAAGAAACCTTGACAGGAAGCAGATCCCTAAATTAATGAACATTCCACCAGGGGGTTTACTGTAATTGTACCCCCCCAAGTTGAATTATGGCAGAAAAAAAGGCATAAAAAGGCACAAAAAAAAGGCATAAAAAAGGCATAAAAAGGCACAGTGTGCCAAGGACAAATGAATTACATGGAAGTTATTTTTTGTTATTTCTATTTCTTTCCCTTTGGAAGCAGAACAAAGGTCTGAATTGTAACAATGTTTGGCATTTCTAAAGCCTGTACTCTGACCTGAACCTGAATTTTTGTAAAGAACGGTCATTAGAGCCTGCATTTTTGGAGGTCAGTTCATGGATGAAGGACCTATGCATCCGTTCTTCCATGGTGCAACTCTGGACTGTGCTATTCCTATTTTAAGATGTTTACAACATGATTTTTTGGGGTGATTTTCTGCAGTGGTTGTATTGTAGTTAGTTTTGTTAGAATTGAAACTACTGTAATTGTCTTACTGTTATAAAATAAAAAAATAATAAATGAATCAATCCACACCTTCTTTTAATGCTGTGGCATTAAAAAAAAAAAGCTGATTATTCCATTCCATAAATCCAGCCACAGCTCTGAGTGAAAGTACAGTCATGGTCTCTTGGACAAGCTGTGAGATTACTACAAAGCCGGTGTCACAGCTGTTCACTTCAGACTTGCATTAGGATTAATGTTACCGTTTCAGTAAGATTTTAGTTTTTGGATCATTGGTTTTGACTTCATCGGATCCAATTTGTTAAACTGGTAAATTGTTTTACATCTATATTACATCTGAGAGAACATCCTTAAATATCTACCTTCGTAGAGAAGAGTTGTAAGAAGTAACAATTAGTGGCTTATTAGTACCCTTCAATTGAAAAGATTTTTAAACACCAAGTATCCTTTTATTTATTGAGATTTCCTCAGGTCTTGTTACCAATTGTTGTAAAGAGCTTTGGCACCCTTTTTTTAAATCAGTAATGGTAATGCAGTGGAAAATTTAAGTGCTTCACTAATGCTAGAGCAAAATCTGTAGAGTTTTTTTTGTTGTTGTTGTTGTCTTTGTTTTTAAATTAGCAGCCATAGTAAGCGTCTTATTTTTAAGTGATCCAGAGTTCATTTGAGTTAAAAATCCTCAGGGACCATCTTAATATTTATCTTTGACTGGCTGGGTAGAAAAGTGGTTCATATAGGGTTTTTTTTCTGCGCAGTTATATTCTCCTCAAGCACCATTTGAGGCCACATTAACTTTCTTTCTTTAAACAAAAACAATTCCACCATTCTGTGAAGAAAAAAACCTGACTTTTTCTCAATGACATGTCTGTAGTATGTCTGGGTTTAACATGAGCCTGTTATCATGCAGACTGTGAGAAATGGGATGTCAAGGCGCCAAGGGTGCTGCTGGACTCATAATGACCCTTGTGAACATTAAGCTTCAGAAACTGCATTTATCACCACAAGCTGCTGTAACACTGCGTTCAGTGTTTGGTCCAGATGGATAGTGTGAAAGCTCATCTCATGGGTAGCAGTGTTCCTCAGCTTAGAATGTGTATGATACTCGGCTGTACGATGGATATACATTATATGAAGCTCGATAAATTTCACATCTGCTATTCTGGTACTGTAAGGTTGTGCGATCATGTCCTCGGGTATTATTCCAGTTCATCTGTATATGATGGTTTGAGAGCCGAGTCCAAGATGTGCCAGTCTGTACTGTCCAATCCTCTCACATGCGCATGTATTCTTGGAAGCTTTGAACCCAAGGACTGCGTGTATAAAGCTGAGTGCTTTTCAGCCCTGAGCTGTGAATCTCAGCTCATCACTCGTGCCTTCTAGCTGAAACCAACCCCCCCACACACTCAAGATGGCCACATTACCTCTTTACCCTCAAGGGGGAACAAATAAAAAGTACACTGGTATATTTCAGGAGAAATGTGATAGATACCTTAAATTACCTTAAATGATTAAATGAACTTTGATACGATCCCAAAAAAGTCCTCAAAAACACTCATTATGCCCCATGCCTTCATTCTTCTCTTACAGACAGTGACAGTGAGATCTCCAGTGGCACTGGCGATGTCTCTAAAGACTGTCCTGAGAATATTCTGGAGTCCTGGGGTGGCATCCTCAATAGATGGTGAGGCAACAAACATTACACAAACCGATAATCTGGGATTATCCAGTGGGCGTTATGGGGCACTTGGTGCCCAAGCAAAAATTTATTTAACATTGTCGAAAATGGTTCGCAATGTCTGGTTGGGCCACACAAGATTAAAATTGATGCATGCCACTTAACGTCTCCAGTGGCGTAGGCCGTAGGGACTGTTGCGCCTGAAAGTAGCTTTTGACGCGTTCAACCCGAGTTCGAACCCGCCTTTTGCCGAACTCGTTCTTCTCCCTTTTCCATCACACATCATATTGGAAAGGCATTTCTTTTCAAGAAAAATGAAGAAAATATTTGAAAAGTGGAAATAAAGTGCCTACTGGTTAGGGGTAGTTGTAGGGAAGGCTTTATTGTCCCAGTAAGGCGGCATCCGTTTAATAATTTTAATAAATAGTCATTTACTCTGTTAATTGTACAACAATACTGAGGTGCCAATATCTGCCTTTATTTATAAGTGTAAATTGCATCAAACAACTATTTGCACTTATTGCAAAGAGTTGCTACTTTTATATTGTGTAAATAGAATATATTGCTTTTTTTTTCACTTGGTATAAATAGGTTATTGCTAAGAAAATGCTGTAAAATTCGATTTGAGGAGTATTATGTACTAGTTCAATTTGATTTTAATGAACAGGCCATTTTAGCAGTTATCAATGTGTGAAATGGTGCCTGAAAAATTTTACCCAATAACATGACTGACTAGCTAACCATTGAACAAAATGTACTGATGAACATAAGTGTTGAACAAAATAATAAATAAAATCCTACTTATGGTTTGAGCATTTTGGCAGGATTGGCTACTGTTAAATCCTTGAGAACATGGCTATGCAGATTGAGACTGAAGTCTTGGTAGCTAGTGGCTCACATTCACTGCAGTACAATACAGCTGTACAGAAACAACAAATAATGTCACTACAGCGGAAACAGTCAACAACTGATCGTGCTGTTCATACATCAACCGTTAGCTGATATTCGTCAACAGCTCTTTTCCATGAGGTTCTCTTGGATAGCTTACATAGCATAGCTTTATGGGAGAATGGGGTCAGGATGAATGACAGCAGGTCAGTTTACATACTCTCCTGCATACTCCTTTCTAAGGGTAAACAGAACAGATTCTATTTGGCCATGTTAGTGCTTTCTTGGGATTTTAAAAAGACTCACAAAATAATTATTATTTGAATGATTTTAAAATGAGGTACTTGAAGTCCATCCTGAAAACTGCACTGTCCGTGTGGCCGTAAATGCATGAGCAAGTGAAAAATATTTTGGATGAGTTGATTTTACAGTCAGCTTGAGCTTAAAAGCAGGATAAGTAATTGTATTTGAAAACTGTTGGATGCTAAAATCTAAACTGAGAAACTTATTCTTTGTTTAAAAATATTTCTGACTTCCGGTGGCAAGCAGCATTGACATTGAATGTGTGTGTTTGTGTGTTGTGCCCATCAGGCATGGGAACCTGTCTTCTCGTCCTA
Organism: Prietella phreatophila; assembly: GCA_025728095.1. Classification (NCBI taxonomy): domain Eukaryota; kingdom Metazoa; phylum Chordata; class Actinopteri; order Siluriformes; family Ictaluridae; genus Prietella; species Prietella phreatophila. The sequence goes on from JAOUWY010000003.1 coordinate 16,767,095, forward strand.
AAGGGCTGTCTGCGCTGGTGAGACCTGGCATCCCCGAGGCCCTGCGAGCTGAAGTCTGGCAGCTCCTGTGTGGCTGCCAGGATGAACAGGCCCTGCTGGAACGCTACCGTATCCTCATCACCAAGGTAGGACAAAGACATGCATACCTACATGCGTGCACACACACACACACACATGTATGTGTGTGTGTGTGTGTGTGTATGTGTTCTCTCATATTCACTCACTCACTCGCCCCCCTCTCTCTCTCCATCTATCAGTGCATCTATCACTGTAGCTCTCACATTGCTCACTTTTGTTTAAAAGGCAGTGTTTGTGTTTTAAGGTCTTCAATGGCTCCAGGTGGGTGAAGCTTCAGGCTGCTTTCTCAAGAATATATTTAGCATCCGTCAAAAAATGCATTGATGTGTGTTACTGGTTTGCCATAGGTTTGTGTTTGGGCAGAGAGCAATGTGTTTTACTGTATAGTCAATATGAGAATAGAGAACCGAACCGGCTTCAGGTTAGTAATCATAGAAATATCCAGGAAAATAGGTATGTTGTTGTTTGATACTCTAGCTATTTATATGCTTTTGGTCTCAAATTGATGGAGTGTACAAGAAGAAATTTAGCCAAGTTATAGTCTGAAGCAATATTTAACAATTGTTGCTAATCTTGAATCTTCTATGGGTAGATTTTTACTTTTCAGCTTTTTCATCACAGTATGTTCTATCACGATTTCAGATTCAGTTACACATTTTAAATGGACATTGGACTGTAATTTTTTTTTTAATTGTTGATTTTGTGTAAAAAAGCTTTCGAATCTGCACAATACAGTTTTCCCCATGGTATTTTGAGCAGCATACAGTGGAATAGTAACTTATTTCCTTCTAAAGCCACATCAAATTCAAGTGCTCCCGTTACAGCTCTTGATTCGAGAAGGCATATTCTTAATGTGGCCCTGGCATTTCTGCGGGCTATGTTGTATTTGTACGTGTTTAAAAAGCTAATTCTTTCATGTTGTTCTTGGAGGTGCACTCGTTCTCATGCCGAGGATGGTGCCTGGTTGGAATGTTCCCACACTAAAGAACTATTGTTGACTCTGTTAGAAGCACATCGCATGTCATTATACCGACAGCTGGTATCTGATTACAAACTGAATTGATTAGGTTTATGTCTGTTTCTCTATGGCATTCACACTTAAGTAGCACGGTTTAGACATCTTTAGGCAGACTGATGTTTGTTAAACTGAGTGGGCATTTTGATAAAAATCTATTTGTTCTCTTGGTAGAAAAAATGCATTTTGATCAAAATCTGAATTCTTTATTTTTGGCTAATTTTCCAGCCATGACCAAATAGGATGAATTTTTTTTGTAGACCAACACACAATTATCATGTTATGACCATTCTGACATTCTAATTGAATTAGGCTACATTTTAGGAATCATGTACATTTCCCTGCACTAATATTGGTACGCTTGGAAAATATGAGCATAGAAGGCTGTGAAAAATTGTCTTTAATGTTTAACCTTTTGATAAAAAAAATCACAAAAATTCTCTGAATTTGGACATCAAACAATTGCAAACAAAACACAGGTTATATAAAAAAAAATCTTTGTTAAATAATTGTGTGCAATAATTATTGGGACCCTTTCAGTCAATTATTTTGATCTACTTTCCTTTGCCAAGAGAACAGCTCTGAGTCTTCTCCTATATCTCTTGATGAGGTTGGAGAATACATGGCAAGGAATCTGAGACCATTCCTACATACAGAATCTCTCCAGATCCTTCAAAATTTTGAGGTTCATGCTGGTGGACTCTCCTCTTCAGTTCACCCCACTGGTTTTCTATGGGTTCAAGTCAGGGGACTGGGATGGCCATGGCAGCTCCTTGATTTTGTGGTCAGTAAACCATTTTTGTGTTGATTATGTTGTTGTATGTTTTTGATCACTGTCCTGCTGGAAGATCCAACCACCGCCTGTTTAAGGTTTCTGGCAGAGGCAGTCAGGTTTCCATTTAATATCTGTTGATATTTGATAGAGTCCATGATGCCATGTATCCTAACACAATGTCCAGGTCCTCTGGCAGAAAAAGAGCCACCACCATATTTAACCTTGTCCACATGGCTACCTTATTATGAGCGTCAAAACCACCTCTGGTGTTGATTTGTCAATAAGCTCTATTTTGGTTTCATCTGACCAAAGAACTCAATCCCATTTTCAGTAGTGTCTGGAAAACTGAAGACACTGAAGTTTGTTTTTGGATGTGAGTACATTTTTTTGGCCTTTCGAACCATCCTCTTCACAGTGTGATGAGACAATATAGGCACACATTCAATTCCAGGTTGATTCAAAACTTTTCCAGTTGACTGGAACTTCTTAATAATTACCCCGATCTTGGAAATGGGCATTTTCAATGCTTCTGCTATTTTCTTATTGGCACTTCCCATTTTGTGAAGTTCTGCAACCTTTTGCTGCACATCACACCTATATTCCTTGGTCTTACCCATTGTTATAAATGAGTAATTGATTTTGGCATGTGTGTTACCTCATATTTATACCCCTGTGAAACAGGAAGTCATGGTTGAACAAATTCCTAGTCACCTAGGTGTATTAAACATAATTTAATCGGAATGGGAATACATTTAAAATATATTTTTCCCCATATAAATTCATAGGGGTGCCAATAATTGTTGCACAGCTATATTTAACAATTGTTTTTGCAATTGTTTGATATCCATGAGAGCAGAGTATTTTTGTGAATTGTTTAAGGAAAGTTCAAAGGTCAAACAATAGACATATTTACCAAGGGTGCCAACATTCAGAAGGTCACTGTACGTTCGTTTAGTACAAAACTTTCAAATTTGGCCCCTTGGATTGCTGGAGTAAGTTTTTCATGCTTCATCTCTTCTCCATTAACCATCTCAAATGCAAAAGCACCCTGCATAAGGAGGCAAGCTGTGTAAATAGGCCCAGTGATTTTTCATTACGATGGTGTGATGGACTTTGCAGAGCTCGGTTGGAGGTGAGGATATTCCTGCCTGCCCTTTTGTTCTCTTGGTCCTGACCTGCCAGAGTCAATTTACTGTCGACTCTACTGCACATAGCCTTCAGCGTTTCCCCCCCAGCCCCCATCATTGCTCTCCACAGAGTTCAGATCAGTCAAGCACATTGCTATTACATGGGCTGTAAAAAGGTGTATTGAACATTCTTTGGTATTCATAAAGGGATAGTGTCAAAGCATGACGGAAATTTCAAAACATCTTGATCATGGTGTATTTTCTTTACATATATAGCAGTAGTCATCACTGATGCATCAGGGAAATACAGCATGGTAATTATTGAGAGGACGGGTGACCGAGGGAAAGGGCAATAATAGAACAGTGAAAAAAAGGATAATTGTTTTTCATATGTATTTATACCCTGACTGTCAGCTCTTGCCAGGGAGTATAAATTCCACTGTTCCAGTTTCCTAACCAAGAGCTACGGTTCCCATCGCCTCTCACATCAGCAGAAATAGCTGCCATCCAGATGAGCTGCTAAATATACGCTGCTTTATGTAACACAGGTTCTGTAAAAGTGCGAGTATAATTCAATTCTTTATTAATTTCATTTGTAATATTCTCCTGCATAACCTGAAATAATGGTATTGATATAACCATCATGAGCCGTTAATAAAAAAAAACAGTGAGAGAGAGTCTGACGGGCTTCTGTGCTAGGTGACACTGAAGTTATTATTGGCACTCTCTCGGCTCACTATTGATTAGGATACTGATTGAATCCTAGGTAATTGTGCCATTGATCGTTGCAGGAATATTAATGTATATATTATAAGTTATTAATCAACCTGTTTTTTTTTTCATGATTTTGAAATGGGATGAGTAATGATACTTGAAAGTAAAGAATACGTATTGATATAATCAATTCACATCATAGCGAAGAGGACCTTTGACCTTTTAATGAAGAAAAATTTGTGAATGTCTGTTGCATGTAACCGCAATTCTAACTGCTTGTGCTTTTGATAAGAGATTTTTAATGTTACTGTGCAGCAGAATATGCCTAGATGGTTATGCGTATTCCAGAAAGAGGCACGAAGCTGACATTTTCTCAACCTTTACCTTTCTGCTCACTCAGAATACTGATACAGACGTTTTTCCATTCAGCCAAGGCTTAAAAAAGGCCTGAAACGTCTTTGAACATCAATGCTTTTGTTTTTAAGAAGCAGATAAAGTATGGCTTAGATTTTTTTCTTTGTTAAATAAGATTAGATGCACTTCATCTTGTATACTGAAAGGAAAGATCATCACCTCACGCATCAAGTGAGTAATTAGCAGGTTGTTTGTTGTGTTGAAGTACCCTTATGTTACTTATTTCAAACATATGAGTACAGAGATGCGTATACTTGTATGAAGCTCTGAAGCATGATACAGAATTTGATTGTAGGCTTGTTTGTGCGTGAAATGTTTTATTTTCCATGTGCTAAGAGGCTTCCTTTTAAACTCGCTCTTGCTGAGACAAATTGCTGGATTGCATCCAAGAGTTCATTATTATTCTTTTTTTTAATTATTATTTTTTTAAACTTCATTTTTTGCTAAGACTGTTTTGTCACCACCTTCTATTTCCATCTGCTTGTGGAATTAATTATGTAGTCCTCACCAGTCAGCTTAAGTAGATTATCGTCTTTATGGAGCATGTAATGAAATCTTTGATGGCGGATCATTTTGGTAGTTTATTTGCATTTGTCATTTTTGTGCACACTCTGGATTTATAAGACCATTTCTTTTATATGGTGGAAAGAGATTTCTCTCTCTCTCTCTCTCTCTCTCTCTCTCTCTTTTTTTCTTTCTTTTTATTGAATCATGAAAGTCAGACAAGCTCCAAATTGAGGTGAGGACACTTGCAACAAATGCCTTTATTTATTTATTTTTTCTTGAGAATAGTCTCATTTATCTCAGGTACAGCTTCTCTCAACATGTGTGGCATCATGCCTCCATAACATCATATTACATTACATTTGCGAAATAACTCATTGTTATTGATATTTGTTGATATTGACCATCACATTCTGCTTTGAGGGCCAATGATGTGACTGATAGGGACATGTGAGAGGCTGATGATATGTAAACATCATTCGTTAATTTCATTTCTAGGAAGCATAAATCACTTGGATGTCTGGGTGGATGGAGCTTCCCTTGCCTACACTTCCACTCCCATTGCATGTGAATGGAAGCAAAGGGAGGCAAGCATTTAGCAAACAAAATGTCTGGTATGCATAATTAAGACATCTAAAACATTTTGTGTGTGATTGACTAAATCCTCTATTAATAATAATGGTGAATGGTTCCACATTCCCAGTGGGTAAATAAATGGTATTTTAGATAAGGAAATCATTACTTTGCAATGCTAAAGAAATAAAACACAATTTATGGATTCAGTTTTGATCATTTTGAAAGCCTTACCCAGTTAATGGACATTATATGGTCTTAAAATTTTTATTATTTTTTATTATTATATCATAATTGTTTGTTTGCATTGCAAAAGATCAGATTACATCTACGTTACCTGCTGGTTTATGTACCAATAACTGACGCACATATAACAAAAAAAAAAATCCAAAGTACATAATTGAACAAAAGTGCATATATTGGTTTATTTTGTTCACATTGGTGTCGTTGCCCTTCACTGGCTCTGTGTGTTCAGCAGCATATGAAGTGCCTGTGGGATGAGAGGGACGGTTTCTCACAAAGCTCCCCCAGTCTCCTTAGGCCAGCTGCATTCGTGGCATCTCTAGCCTCAACACCTCTTTTCACAACGTCATCCTCCTATTCTTGCATGTATCTTGATGCGTCCCACATTTACTGAGCCATCAGTAATGCTGGTCTTTTTTTTTTGTTTGTTTGTTTTTTTTTTGTTTGCTAGTACAGATTTTGTATGTCTGCTCTTATGATGGCCTTATCAGAAATCTGTAATCGCATCAGCATAGGTTTAAAATGTACAGGAAACTGCATGAACATGTAAAAGAAGGCTTGTATGCTTTGTCAAACTGTTTTTTCAGGTTAAACACAGCGAGTATCAGTGTCTGTGGCAACCTGACCTGGATTTAGGAAGCTATTATAATAAATGCTGACTGTCTGCTGTCAGCATCTCGAGTGGCATGAGTCAGAAAACAGAAAAGATAATGTATCAAGAAGGTTGGATTGTTTGGGTGGTGATATTTTCTCATTATGTTTTGCTTTCCCACAGCCCTTTTTGATTAATTATTTGCATTATTTACTTGGATGTAGTTTATATTACAAGGTACAGATCATTCGAGTGGCTGGTGTTCTGAGGCTGTCCAGTCTCATACCCATTTTGGTCAATGTTCTAATAGAAACCTATTAGACCGACTTTCCAAACCCCACACACACCCCGTAATCTCTAATTTGTTCCTATTTGTTTCACTGTGTCGACTTCTCTGTGGGAGGGTCTGAGCCAGCTAAAATGCCTGGCAACTGTAACCAAGGGGCAGGGATAGCCAGGCTTGGTCACTACCATGTTTAAGTGATTTGAGGAAGAGAGAAAGGGAGAGAAATAACATGAGGACATAAAGAAATTGGGTCAAGGAGCTATTGGAGAAATGAGAGGGATAAATACCTTTTGAATGGGGAATCAGTCATCTTGGATGTCTGTTTTGAGGAAGATCAGGGAAGAATCAGGGGGGGAGAGAGAGAGGCGGACAGGCATGTCTAAGGAGTTGAAAGAGAAGCAGGACCTCAGGTGCAGTCCATAGGGAAGGCGGGGAAAGTGTGTGCATGTGAACGAGAAAGAGAGAGCCTGGCAGCAAGGGAAGGGAGCGTGTGAAAAAGAGAGGCGCGAGCAAGTGAGTGAGAGAGAGAGAGAGAGAGAGAGAGAGAGAGAGACTGAAAGGGGAGAGGGAAGTGAAAGCCACTCACAGCATCTCTTTCCCACTGCACCAGCGGTCCAGGGCTGCTTATCACCTCTGCGCTGCTGCTTCTCCATGCAATTGTTTTTGTTATCGGTGTTCTTGATAATCTTTGTTTTCCTGTTTACTCCATTCTTATCATCAACCTGAATTTTTCTGGTTACTTTTTCCCTTTTTGCTGAATCTTTGGGTACATACAAGAAAAGGACTTGTATCAGATTGCTGGAACCGCTGATTGAAGACAATGACAGCAGTACCATTCAGACGCTTTACCTGTATCTCAGACAGATGTTTTTTTTTCACAGTGTCAGCATGTTGCTTAACGAAGTTCTACTGACAGAATAAGGAGGAAAATCGAAAGGGGAACTGCCGCATATGGACTTGAGAAAAACTGACAAGTGACTGAATCCAGGCATACGTAATGATCTTTGCACACTGAAAACGGGATAACAGGATATGCAGAGATTTTGGGTACCTGGGAAAGAACCTGTTTGGAGAAATATGGAATGCCTATGTAATGGCTAGGTATCAAAACTTATCGCGATACCTGAAGAGATGATTTTACCTCATGAGACCTTTTTGAAATGGTCTCTGCAAATATATGGCCTTTTAATGTTTTTAATTTCTGTCGTATTTGTCAGGTCAAATTCAGGAAAAGTAAGTGAATTGGTAGTAAACGGACCTAAACCTTTCTGAAATTTTGATCGTTTCCATTTTGCTCTATCTGTGGACATTAAACACTGTGGTTTTGAAACACTGTGCAGAAACAACACAAGCTGCCATAGTGTGTTCTGTGTTTATCTACAGTGTGCCTAAGTTTGGATTTTGAAACAGTCGAAAGCTCACAGCTGGGTCCAGGTAACAGCTGTGAAGTCCTCTCCGCAAACGCCACGTTAAAAGCCTTGCACATGTATTTGTATCCAGGCAAGGAATGTGCTGAATCCAATGTAACTTTCAGCTGTCCTGTATTTCTGGCATTTTGTAACCGTTACCTGAAGGTATGACTAACAGGAACGATAGCTTTTAATCTACAGTATCTGATTTTTTCCCTGTGCTTGCACAGAATTTGTCAGAATTAGATTTAAAGATTTTTAGGTTTCCATAATTTTTTGGTATTATTTATTTGAAACAGTGTAAATCAAATATCTGCACTAATTTGCTGATCATTTTGTCTGGCGAGTGCATAGGAAACTGTTATGGCTGATCCTTAATTGCGATGATCTTGACCTCAAATCCATTACTCTTTGCCCTTGTGAGGACTGTCAAGAAAATCAGTAAATGTTGCAGCTTGTCGAAGGAGCTCTGAAACCTGTGGTAAATGGTTCCAGTAATCAGCACTGACATGATGCTCTTCTCCAATGCGTACCATCTTCAGTCTTTTGTATGTAAATGACATTTTCTAAACTTTTTTCAAGCATGATTGATTGGGGAAGAGACGTGGGCATTTTTTCATCCTATTTTGCTGGATATCTTGATTTTTGCCAGTGCTTATTTATTTGGGACCCAACTATGTGAGAAGCAGAGGTGAGATGAAAAACAAAATTAGATAGAGCTGTGCTTGCTGAAGGACATTATAGACAAAGGGCAAAAGGTGTTTTGGGTGCAGTCCATCTGCATTGAGTGAAGAACCAAGGAACTTTACTTGACTGCACCAGGACAATGAACCAGTCAGGACTAATTGGGCCTGTCACACCTGAAAACAGTAGTTTTGGTAATACGGTGAGTGTGTCCCTGAACCACTCATGTCCTCTTGGTTGGGGACAGAATGAGGGCAGGGAGACTTGCATCGTAGAGACGGCTCTCATTGTGCTGCTGACAGTGCTCATTATTGCTGGGAATTTGACTGTCATCTTTGTGTTTCATTGTGCCCCTTTGCTGCACCATTACACCACTAGCTACTTTATCCAGACTATGGCCTACGCAGACCTTCTGGTAGGGCTGAGTTGCCTGGTGCCCACGTTCTCTTTGCTGCACTACCCAGCTGGTATCCAGGAACCCCTCACATGCCAAGTGTTCAGCTACGTCATCTCGGTATTGAAGAGTGTTTCTATGGCTTGCCTGGCCTGCATAAGTATAGATCGCTACCTGGCCATTACTAAGCCCCTCTCCTACAACCAGCTGGTGACACCTTGCCGTTTGCGTTGCTGCATCATCCTGATCTGGATCTACTCTTGCATTGTGTTCCTGCCATCCTTCTTTGGTTGGGGGAAACCAGGATACCATGGGGACATCTTTGAGTGGTGTGCCCATTTCTGGCCGACCTCTGCTCTGTTTACTGGCTTTGTTGTGTGCCTGCTGTACGCTCCAGCGGCCCTTGTGGTCTGCTTCACCTACTTTCACATCTTCCGCATCTGTCAACAGCATAATCGGGAGATCAGCGAGCGAAGGGCTCGTTTTCCCAGTCAGGAGATGGAGGCTGGTGAGGGGGGACACCATACAGGTCATGGCCCTGACAGGCGCTACGCCATGGTGCTCTTTCGCATCACAAGTGTTTTCTACATGCTCTGGCTTCCCTACATCATTTACTTTCTCCTGGAGAGCTCCCACATCTTGGGCAGCCCTGCTCTGTCTTTCATCACCACCTGGTTAGCGATCAGCAATAGCTTCTGCAACTGCGTCATCTACAGTCTGTCCAACAGCGTGTTCCGGCTTGGCATGCGTAGGCTCTCGCAGACACTCTGTTCCTCCTGCTCTTTCAGCCCTTGTGCCCATGATGACAAGGACTTCAGAGAGCCAAAGCCTAGGAAGAGAGCCAACTCGTGTTCAATCTGAAGAAGTTATGAGCTGCTAAATACTATACCAAGAGACTACTTCAATAGAAGTGTTTTTATGACTTGGAAGTTTTTGAATTTGTGCAATTAATAAAATGACCAAACGGTTCACCTTGTTGGGTTACACTAGGTCTCCTCACACAGGTTGACTACCTGTGCTGTAAATAATAGAGTGGCATCTGCATTGATGGTGTATATATCACCAGATGGCTGGTGGATATAACCTGGTTGGACATTTTTTTTAGCCAAATATGCAAAGCCAGATGTAAAACGGCATCACACCACCATCACCACAAAAAAACCAACCAAAAACAGTAAGGTGAATTAGTTTGAACCTGGTTGTTTTTACTGATGTCTCTTTGTGGATGCTACATTGATATAGGTTAGATTTTTAGATTTTGATGAGTATATTTTTTACATTGAACTACATCTGCTACCAAGATGGCTGCTATATCAAGAGGACATTGCTTAAGAACAATGTTCAAATAGGAACATTTCAGTAAATGTTTAAAGGAGTTAAAAAAAACAAAAACAACATTGGAGACATGTGACACAATCACAGCAAAGCTTGGCAAACTGAACTTTGTTCTTATAGCACAGCACACCACCAGTTGAGATGGGCTAAAATACAGCAAAGGCTCTGAGTTCGGATGTTTGAATTGCAAGGTCAAAGAAGTCACTGATATGCATTCCAAATGTCATCCTTTTTTAATAGAGATGCTGAGTCATTACATAGGCACAATATTATCAGTGCCTTTATTAGTCGTGAAATCTACCTTGGTTCCTAGTGGTATTATACCTTGGCAGTATGTAATTAAACTTGCTCACCTGCAGTGGCTCTGTGACCCTCTGAAAACCACACAACGCCGCAAACTCAACATATTTTCTTTCTGTTTAATCAGCATAAGGTTCAGTTGAAGTGCACATTTCCTGGTATGCAAGCAAGTCATTTTGTTTGCACCTGTGATATTCAGTACTTATATTTGTCCGTGCCTCAGATATATGAAGAATTGAACTTTGTGTAATTTTTATAAAAATTACTTTTTTACAGTAGGACACTTTTTTTTTCCCCCCATAATTATTTGTTTCATCAAGCATAACCTTGCTTGTCCTTTGCCAGCTTTTATATGTTCATAAATTTATTTTTTAATTATACTGAGGGTGCAAAATAAATACAAAATATGGTGACATATCAACAAATATCGTTAATCACATCATTTCATATGATTTATTCTGTACGTTTGTTCATTAAGTTGCATTCAGATGTTTGGATTCATTGTGTAATCTGGAAAGAAAAAAAAATCCTGCGTGATTTACCCCCAACCCATATCCCCCCCCTGTATTTTAATTTAACCATTTCACCAACATCGATTTTTGTGATTTGCATGTTTTTCAGTACACCACATCTGACAAATTGAATACTTCTAAACATTCAGTTCAAGTACTCATATTCCATGTTTGGACTGATTAAGGTAAACCACACATTGATTGCGTTAAAAGATTTTTTCCAATTTAAAAATAAGGGACTCTGTGAAATAAGCTGGTGGGTGTGTATTTATTTAAGTGATGTATTTACCATTCCATGAAAAACTGTTGCTGATTACTTGTCAGTTTGCACTTGTCCTTAATTTGTGGGTGAATGTCTCAAGATGTAAAATAAATATAGTCGACTTCACGCTTTATATCACAGCGAACGACTAGCCTAGTTGATGTCTACAGAAAAAGATGAGACAAAAAGCACAAAACTGTGTAGTGAGTGCATTACTACATGGATGTGCATTTCAAATTGAAATATTTAAACAATAAATGCTTATTTATTTATTTATTTTGCAACATCCACACGGATATGATAGCTGGTAAATTGGAGTGTGTGTGTGTGTGTGTGTGTGTGTGTAGCTGTATTTGTATTGCTGTACAGCTGGTGTAGGTTATCTACTGAAATCGTATGATTATCTAGCGATGGCACATTCCATAGTGTAAGTGCAACAGAATTACTCATTTTAATTAAACTTTTTTGTTTTGTTTTTTTGCTCTTGTTTTTTTTTCCATTCTGGGTTTTTTTTTGTTGTTTTTTTTTGTTTGGTGGTTGTTGTTTTTTTGTTAAACAAAACAAAAAAAATTATACAGTATATATTTTTTTATTTTGGAGGTTTTGTGGGAAACTATGGTTTTCTGTTTCTGCCAGTAAAATAAAAGTGAACAGAGAATACTTGCCCTCCTGTGACTGGACATTATTACTTTAAAACTCTCCACTTTGAAGAGTTTATGACCTCCGTGCCCTCACTTTTTATTCTTTTGTCCACCAAATGAATGTCAATAATAGTTGAATAACATTAGCATAAATGCGCTTCTGTCAGTGAGATAATAACCTGGCATTGTGAGATTCCTAATTAGGCCTAAGACCCTGTGCTTAAGATTTCCTCCATGCTCTAACCCCTGCACTTCATTTTGTGCCCATAATTCAAAAATGAATGCATCTTGTTTTTCAGTTGTCCGTCATGCTTTTGTGCTAAGGCTGGGCAAATTTGACATGTACGGTGGATAGATTCTTAATGAAAAACACAACAACTACAAAAGAGTACAACGACGAACTCGCTTATATTAAACATAGAACTTTTGAAATCCAATCTTATGCCATCGTTTTGGTGCTAAAATTCATGCTAAATGAAATCTGTCTCCTGATGATCTGTGCTGCGACTCTGACTCATTCAGCTCATGCTGAATTGAGCAGAAGCGATCAGTTTTTAATTGTAGCGTCCGTTCTCTTAACTGAACCAAATTATTTTTATTTGCTATAAAAAGGCAAAACGACAGTGGGGGCAGTGCTGCAATGGACAAGTGATGTAATCGGTGTCCGACCGGAACACCGTCTTTTTGCAGCAAGCCTGACGGTGGATGACTTTGACTGTCTGATCCCAGAACAGCTTTTCTGCTCTGCTGTCCTGACTGGCTCCTGCAAAGGTTATGGCTTCCCATCAAAAAGGAAATTAGAGCTGTGTGGCTAGAGTTGGAGGGGAGAGGAAATTAAATGACTTTTTTTTTTTTAATCTAATGAGCACATCAAATGTTTCCATGATCATGGGAGTTTTTTTAGACCTCAGGACCCACATGAATAAACTATGAGCGTTTTCAGTGGCCAGTCACTGTATGTCTGAGGCCATACACTGCTTCAGGCAGCATTTGACCTTACCATGCCTACACTTTGTTATATGACTTTAAAACTGGTGAGGACTGTGCAACCACCCACTGCATTCTCAAGAAATTGTGTTTCAGCAGTATGTAGTAGCTTCAGGACTGGTAGTCATGTCGAAATGTCCTGATATTTCTGTGTAGGGCCACTTAGCAGGTGTACTGGAGTAAAGTGGTCTAGTTTAAGCCCCTGAAGGCCTGCTGTCCTCTGCTGACATTGAAGGTAATGAATGCCTCATCACAAGCATAGGCTTCAGATCAGTCATTAAAGATGTGCTGGTTGCAACATCGTAAAACAAACCCTGGGATAATATACATTATGCTACTTAAACATCCAAAGACCAGACAAATAAAAAGCTAGTCATAAAAATGTGTTAACATTCACAGAGGAACTCTTAGATAATATTAGGAGTTTATCCTTTGAGTAAATCATAAGCAAGAGCCTGAATATTCACAGCAAAAATGTATCAACCACATACCATTTCTGTAGTACAAGCCAATAGAAGTAGGCTATATGCAAATAGCAATCACACTAGCACATAATAATAACAAATAATGAAGTAGATATGGCATAATGCCACTTTCTTTTTCGATACTGTGGTTGATGCAGTGTACTTGGGTATCAGCCGATATCAATAACCATACTAAAAGATTTTTCTGTAAAAAATAAATCAATAACTTTTTTTTTTTTTTTTAATTGTTTTTTTAACTGAAGCACTTAGAAAAGACAGGGAAAAAAAACACATGACCAAGCACATGACTTGCACAAAACTGCAGCTTTCACACAAGTGTAATAAAGTATAAATATAATAAATATCAATCCTAACAATATCATGCAAACAGGTCTCTTTATATGTCTTGTATAAAGATTATAATTCCAATCTTTTCCATTTGTTCCCATATATGATCATATTCTTTCATTCTTTCTGTGATATCCAATATACACATTTATTTTGCTGGTATCTGCCCAATACCATTCCTGGGTATCAAATTTGTGGCATCACCAAATAAGTAATGAGAGTAAACTTGTCATGTTGGTCATGCAAAGAATATGTCACTCTGAAATCTGACAAAATAATAATAATAACCCGCATGTAAACATTCTCAATTATAATGGATTTGGGTTCAACCCAATGAGTTTGGATGCAAAACGGTGTGTTGTGAGATGCTAGAGGACATTAAAAGCATCATATACTACAGTTCCTATGCTCTAATGAAGGTACATATCATCACAATGATGGCCGCTAGTTGCAGTATATAATTTTTTTTAAAATCACATCACAAACAAGTGAAATGAATTATTTCTGCATATAACGGGTGCCATTATGAAAACCCATACACCCATGTTGATATGAATATTGGTTTTGTGACAAGTGGAGGTGACCCTAAAACAGGAGTGCTTTTTTATAACCGAGATGTTTATTGATGTATTTATAATCCACAATTATATTGCTTCATGCCATTGTACTCTTGAGCTCAGATCAATAAAACCGATAGATGAGCACATGTGGTGAGACAGTATTGCATTGTTTGTGTTGCATAATTACTGAACCAGTCATTTTGAACCATAAAAAAGAACAACCTTTATGATCGATCCAGAGTGTTTTTGTAAACTCTGCCTCATCAATCAGTTGCTGCAGTACAAATTTCCAACTGCAGAAAATTCTATAGTGCGCTTATTCTTGTGTATAGTGCAGTAGTAAATTTCCTTATTTTTAATTTGTTTTCATTTAAAACCAGGTTTACACTGGGCAGATTTATACTTACTGGACCAGTTATCAATCATAATCGGTAAAAAAAAAAAGTTTCTCATTAAGACATTATATAGGATGTCAGGCTCTCTTCTGCCTAACGGTTGCTTGTATTTTGTTGCTGTTCATTGCTTCAGAGTTAGAATATTGCCTCTTGCCTTAGCTTGACTCCGGCTGACAAGTCTGTGACAATTATTTGGTTAAAAAGGCGACGTCGCTTCAGTCTGGTTTACTGGCTTTGACATTCGTTTTGTCAGGACCACTCAGCATGGCTGCTCTGCGGGAAGCCATCAGTGCTGCAGCACTTGCACCTCATTTCAAAACAAAAAAGAAAGTCTAATGTCAGAAATGAGTATGGACGAGTTGAGCTGAGGATGCCTTGCCATGTTGTACTTGTGTTGGTCCCATTAAGGTATTTTTAGACCACACTTTGTCCATGTCATTGCTCAGACCTTTATTGTTTTCCTTAGAAGGCCACATATAGCACCCACCTGGAGTTGGGAAAAACTGTTGTGTTTATGCAACTTTCCATTGTATGGGCCGGGTAAATGGGGCAGATTCCATGCGTCACCTGATTAGTTATAAACAATATTAATGCAGTTTAATGGGTAAAAGTGTGTACTGTAGTTCCTTATTATAGTTAATTTCAGAATTATTTGCACATTTTATACAAATAAGCATAGTGTGAGTTGTGATATGAGCGTAAATATATGGGGCAGATGTATGTTTATTTTAACACCATGACATTGGTTTTCAAAAAAAAAAAGTCCACTCTTGTTGAGGGATCTTGTGCTCTCATCCATGCAGAAAGTTTCGTCTTTCATAGTCTAAGGTTTGCACATGTATACTCCCTCTTTCATTCATATTGAGAAAGCCAGATCATCATGTTTTGTGGTTTAACAACAGTGTGTGTTGATTTGGATATATGTGTGAATTAGGGATGTAACCAAATATAAATCCATTATTCGGAATGAACAGATAATTCTAATCAAATCTATACCAATCAGCCATAACATTAAATCCACTTGCCTAATATTGTGCACGTCCCCCTTGTGCCATCAAGACAGTGCTGACCCGTTGAGACATGGACTCCACAAGCCCTCTGAAGGTGTGCTGTGGTATCTGGTATGTTGGCATCAGATCATTTTAAGTCCTGTAAGTTGTGAGGTGGAGCCTCTATGTATCAGACTTTATTTGTCCAGCACATGCCACAGATGCTCGATCTGATTGAGATCTAGGGAATTTTAGTCCATGTCAACACCTTGAACCTTCATCATGTTCATCAAATCATTCCTGAACATTTTTTGCAATGTGGCAGGCCACATTATCCTGCTGAAAAAGGCCACTCTTTACTGTTTCCATGAATGGGTGGTACTTAGTTTGCAACAATGTTTAGGTAGGTGGTATGTGTCAAAGTAACATCCACATGAAGGCAAGGTGCCAAGGTTTCCCATCACACTGCCTCTTCTGGCTTGCCTTCTTCCTGGTACTATCTCTTGCACAGGGAAGCAGCGAACATGCACCCAGCCATCCGCATGATGTAACCGAGAACGTGATTCATCAGACCAGGCCACCTTCTTCCATTGCTCCATGGTCCATTTCTGATGCTCACATGCCCATTGTAGGCACTTTCGACAGTGGACAGGGGTCTGCATGGGCACTCTGACCGGTCCGTGGAAACACAACAACAAGAACACTGTGTTCTGTCATCTTTCTTACATAGCCAGCATGAACATTTTCAGCAATTTGGCTACTGTAGCTCTTTTGTGGGATCGGACCAGACAGGCTAGCCTTCACTCACCTTGCTTATCCATGAACCATGACCCCGTTGTCGGTTCTCCAATTGTCCTTCCGTGGACCACTTTTGGTAGATACTAACCACTGCATACTGGGTACACCACACAAGACCTGCTGTTTTGGAGATGCTCAGACCCAGTTGTCCACCATTACAATTTGCCTTTCCTCAAACTCGCTCAAATCCTTTTGCTTGCCCATTTTCCCTGCTTCCATCACATCAACTTTGAGAACTATCTGTTCACTTGCTGCCTAATATATACCACCCATTGACCGGTGTCATTGTAATGAGTTAATCAATGTTATTCACTTCACCTCTCAGTGGAATTTATGAGCATGAGGTTTTTACTTTAATGTGGACTCGAGTGAGTGGTCAGATATGAAGCTTGTAGGTCATATGGATTGACCTAAACATACATCTTTCATTCATTCACCCGTTGTAACTTCCTGGTTAGGGTTGCACTGGTTTATATAGTGGTGCAGGTGCAAACCAAAAAAATAACTGCATGAATGAGATTTTTAAAAACCGTCCCAAGCACATGCCACATGGTTCATTTTACATATGTGTATACGTATGTGTGTGTGTGATTTTATATATATTT
>JAOUWY010000003.1:16786684-16802014 GCA_025728095.1 Prietella phreatophila
TCATTTTAAATAGTCACTGGGTTTAAATCTGGATACAGATACATATGTGATTCACTAAACTGATAGTGCTATCTATCTGTAACTATCACTAACTATCTGTAGTGGCATTGTGTATGCACGTGTATTTCCTTTCTGGCAAAAGTGTTCAGATTGTGAGTGAAAATGGTCAAACATTTTTTATGTGGTCGCTTGTGCTTGATGGTATTTTTAACTGTTCTATTTATTTTAGATCCATTACCCCGGCTTATACAACCATTTGTTCTCTCACTTAAAAAAAAAAAAATTATAAATTTTTATATATATATATATATAATCATGTTACTCACACTCCAATAGGCGAGATACTAGACATTTGTTCTCCCTGCCAGTTTTTCATCCATATGTATGAACGCGACCAAGAAAAGCTTACAGTCCAAGCTGCTGAATATTTATGAAAATCCTCTTCATGCATTATGGATTCCGTTTAATATTAATCTGTCCTGTCGTACCACTCCAGAAGTAGTTCTGCTTCTTGAAAAGGCACTTGAGGCAGAGCAGGAAGAACACCTGTCCCTCTCAGAGCAAAACGAGTTGAGGCTTGCATGCTAAGCAAAGCCAGAGCTGCTCTCTTTATAATTCCCCTAGTGTCTTCAGGCTTAATGTTCATTGCTAATTACCACCCTTAGTATCTTGCTCATGCATTTTGGATAGGATACCGATGGCCAGCAGTGTGGTTTCTGATTTGTTTTAAGGATAGCCCAGTTTATCACTCAACCTGAGCAGCTAGCACACTGCAATCCAACTTAGTGATGCTAATCGGTTACTTTTATTTTGTGTAGACCGCACCTTCCTAATCCTGACCCTGAAGTACATCCTG
Source organism: Prietella phreatophila (assembly GCA_025728095.1). Taxonomy (NCBI): domain Eukaryota; kingdom Metazoa; phylum Chordata; class Actinopteri; order Siluriformes; family Ictaluridae; genus Prietella; species Prietella phreatophila. The sequence goes on from JAOUWY010000003.1 coordinate 16,787,541, forward strand.
CTCTGTACATTTTAGTCTTTTTCCTCTTTTAACCCACATAAGTCACCACAGGAATGGCTATTAATTAGCCAATTCGTTAATTCATGCGTGTTCCACATGCAGTACTCCAGGACAAGGATTAGGAACCGTGAGTAATCTAGTGTAGCCTTGTTTTGGAAACATTGCTTTGTTCTCATTTTAATGGAAGCTTTTCACCAGAGAGAGATTTTTTTATGTATTTATAATTTTGCCATGCATCATTCAAGTCTGCTTGTTTATCTGATATGAGCCTAATAAGTGAAGGGAAAAAAAAAGTCAAAAATCTGCAAACCTCAGCAAATAGATTTTTTATTTTTTGGCAATCTCATCTTTTAACCATCTTCCTTCTGTATTATTCTGGTGTCAGATAAGCTATTCCTCTTCTCATCCTAATATAGGACTCTTATTGTGAGGGCCTTTTTGAATAAAAGTCCTGATTTTGCCCCCAGTGTCTGGTATTTCGCTGAACTTTATCCACCAGTGTGGCTTACGATAATACAACCGTGACCTGATCCAGCCTTCTCCCTGCAGGCTATCTTCATGGCCAGCAGTCTGCTGCCATTTACACCTAGTGAATACTGATCACATTATGGACATGGATTTATTAAATTGAAAATGAGTGTGTTGTCTTGCTGGGCATCAAGCGATGTAGGCCATAATCATCAAATCTCAAAATCAGTTTTTACACTAATACCCCCTTTTTACCCCCATCTTACTATGTGAAGCCCCATACCCCAGAAGCAATATTGCAGTACACTAGCTGCGAAAGGTTGGCAGACAAGTGCATTGAAACTTACGACACAACCTGACCAACTCCTGAAAAGTGGCGCGATTCCCACTTTGTTCTGACAATCTTGTGCTTCTGACTCAGAACCTGTAAGTGTGTTTAATTATTTTATGAAGTATCTGCTATTGACTGTTCAGAGTCTTGTGTTGTGCCTCAGTTGTAAACCTCTGCTAATGTGCTAGTTAAAGTTTGCTAAGTTGCCTTAGTGGTAAGTGTTTGTTTGTATGTTGGTGGTCTGACCGAGATGTTAATTGTAGCTGCTATTGTGATTGCATCTTGAAACGGTTTATATCAAATCCTAAGAATCCTTGCTGCGTACAGCATAGTTAGTCCTGCCGGCAAGGTGGAATTTACATCTTATATGAAAGGTAAGAGAGTTACAAAATAAAAACTTTGAAACTGTGAAACCTTCTGTTCAAGTCGTGTTTGCAAAGTTGGTTCCACTTTATCATCCGCATTTCCTGAATCTGACTCTGGCTTGAACTGGTACGGTAAAACTGGCGACCTGTTGCTCAGGAGCTTAGAATTGCTTTAGAAACCTAAATCTAAGGGGCGTTACATTTCAGTCACATGCAAGACTTTTGGCCAATCACAGTGCAATGGGTCAGCTGGCCAATCAGAGCACTCTGGGCTTTTCGGAAAGAGGGGCTTTAAAGAAATCGACCGTTTTAGGCAGCCTGGGACTACAGGTACTGCAATAATGTACATTATATGACAGTGTTTTTTGAACGTTAAAGCATGTTATCCTATTTTATTACACCCAGTAAACATCATGATGATAAAATTCTTCATGACCCCTTTAGGATTGAGTAGGTGACATTATGTTTTGGGTTATGGTTCGGGTGGAAGTCCCACCTCATGACACAAGTTGTGTCTGCCAGTCAGTTGTGCTGGCGTGATGGAATATTGCTGCAGAGGGACAGTGCAATGTATGTAAGGAAATAACCTCACTCTTGCTATTAGAGAACAAGAGTTATGACTTATCACCAAAGTTCTTAGCTTCCTAAAATGTTCTAGTTGGATACTTCTCTGATGGAGTGAAACGGTAATGGTGGCTCAGCACTTAAAGGGATAGTTGACCCAAAAATTTTTATTCTGTCATCATTTACTCACCCTCACGTCGTTTCAAACCCTTAAGACTTTTGATCATCTTTGGAACACAAATGAAGACCTTATTTATGAAACCTAGGAAAGTTCTGTCCCTCCATTTACAGTCTATGTAACCAAAACTTTCAAGCTCCAAAATGGTCATAAAGGCATTGCAAAAGTAATCCATGAGTGTGGAAGTTTTGAGTGAACTATTGCTTTAAAGATTTAGGTCACCATTTGGAAGACTGTGAGCAGGGTACATGACCTTCACATGCTCCGCTCAATTGGCAGCTTTGTATAAAAGCTGCTGAAACGTATGAATGATATGGAAGCACAGCCTAGCGCAATTTATCATAAGCAGTCCAAACCTTCAGCTCAAAAAATATGTAGTAAATCTGGAACTGTAATAGGGAGAAGAGCTCTTTTGCCCCAGCAAACCCGCTCCCCCATATTAAGTATTTGACTTTAGTAGCATTTTAGGGGCTTTGAATTTGAGACTCTTGGTTTGGTCTTGAAGAAGTTGGCTTACTTGAGACTTGACTTTGACTCCAAGTTAAGTGACTTGACAACAGTGATTCATAGCGACTACTGTTTACCTGTTCAATAAATATAGGATGCTATGGTGTGGGCATGTGACTTTATACTCTCATAAAGTAATTGCCTGAACTCTCTGTAGTGTGCATTTATTAGCGCCACAAAATGGCTTTCTGATTATGATTATGATGATTATCTGCCATTAGTGGGTCCCCTTTTACTGATAGGAACAGAGAGCATGAGTCTGTTTTAGCCAGTCACCAGACTTGCCACACACTCTTTTCTTTCTGTTACAAATTCCCCCAAATACTGCTGTAGATTTAATGCGTTTACTGAATGAAAACCAAGGTCAGGATTTACATATGGCATTGGAACCAAAATGTTCTGCCCTGCATTTCTATTTTTGTCGTTTGAATATGAATATTAATAATGCCTTGTTGGGAATTCTCATAGGATTCTCAACAAATCTATGTAGGTGAGAGGGACTGAGAAAATGTAGTGCTTTCGTTTTACATAGTCATGGAAACAAAAAGGCAGATTTGCCTCCCTGGTGTTCTACTTCTGATCACTGGGTAACTGCACAAAACTGTGTGTGTGTTTTGCGCATGTGTCGTCAAGCCTATTTTGCCATTCTCCAGCAGCTGTGAGTCATCTGAATCCCTCCCCATTGTTTTCTGTGAAAAACGCTATGGAGGGATCGTGTGACCCCAAGCCTGAAATAGCAGCACGATGGAATAACCAGCTAAAGTAATTAGTGGCTGAACAAACAGGTTATGAACAGATACAGAGGAGGGGGAGGTGGGGTGTTTAAGGGGGTGTTCAGGTGAAAGTGAATGACTTGTCCTTGCGGAATTCTTTCATTTCTCTTGAATTTCCCGCTGGATCTCCCACTGCAGATCACGTACCATTTTTGAAAGACTTGCTGTCAATGGCTTTTTGAAGTCCATCTTGGTTTTTGAAGCTTTAACATGTTACCGAGGGATCAGGTGCAGCACTAATGACCCTGATGATAAGGTGCTCTGCGAGAGCTTTCAGGCCAGAGCAGGCCTCTTTCTGCCCATTCAGCTCGCTCTCTCTCTCTTCTCTTTTTGCTTTTATGTCAATTTCTCTCTCTCTCTCCCTGTCTGTCTCCCTGTATCTCTGTCTTTGTCTGTTTCTTTCGCCCCTTCTGTCTTGCTCTCTCATGTTCTCTCTCGCTCTCTTAGTCTCTCATTCTGTATCTCTCTCTCTCTCCACAGCTGCTGTCATGTTCTGTGTTACTGTGAACAGACTCGACTGTGCTCTTGTGTGGCATTTGTAAATGCCTTCACTTTCTGTGCATTTCTCCTCATCCACATCTTCGTGTTATGAGAGAAGACAGGCCTGCCAGTGCAGTGGCTTCAGCTCTCAGACAGCTGGAGATGAAAATGCTGTGCAACTCTAATGCACGTGCACGAGATGCACAGTTTAAAGCTCCTGTCAACTTATTTTCTTCATCCTTACTGTTCTCCAGAGTTTCTGTTGTGAATTTCTCACTGTAAAAGAAAAGTCATGAATGCCATGATTTCTTTTTTTTCTTTCCATCATTTCTTGTGGTCTCTGAGTTGGGCAGGAGAAGGTGTCATCAGGTCAAAACTGTATATGACTCGGGGACACGGTGGCTTAGTGGTTAGTGCGTTTGCCTCACGCGTAGAGCATTGAGGGTTGTGTGGGTTTCCTCCCCCAGTCTAAAGACATGCATTATAAGCTGATTGGCATGTCCAAAAGCAATCAATTAATCCAAAGGGAAGCTGTGGTGATGCATTTTGAAGAAGTACAAATGTTTCCATCTCCAAAAAAAAAAGGTTGTTTTTTACCACCAGCGCTCACTGGAAGACTACCTTACCCATCAGTGATTGAGAACTACAGCAAATAACTCAAAAATACACAGCACTTTTTTTTTTTTCCTTGTGGTGACAGTCGCTGCGTCCCATTTCTTTAAATCGCCCTTCATAGGGCACTTTGAAGGGAGAGTAGTCAAGCTAGTCATTCTATGAGATTGCTTCAAACTGAATTTCCAATAAAAATGACTTAAAACTTGACTTCCAAGTGGCCATTTCTTTTGAGACTTGACTTGGACTCCACCTCAAAGACACTCTTTGTTCCATATGAGTCCTGAGAAGAGAGAGTGCAACTGATTCAGCCAAATTATAGTAGCTGGTGTTTTTCCAGGGATTCATTTCACACGGCGATGACACCCAACAAGGATAAGCAGGTCATTGAGCACAATGAAAGATCACTCTGCTGTTTACAGATTAGCCTAGCCCCCTCACACAACAGTATAATCTGTCAGAAACCAGCATAAGGACACATGTTCCCCTTTCCTGACTCCTCACTTCTTTGCAATCATCTCTGTGGGTTCTGCCAGATGGGTCATGTTGTTTACCACTTGACCTACATAGTGCTCTTTGTTGTTCGATCCTTCGTTTTCCCCCCAGTAGGTAGTAAGCAGTTCCTTTTTTTTGTGTGCATTTTTCTGTGTGTCTGTTCTGTGTACTTGAGTACACACACGTTGAGGTTCGTGTTAGTGAGCGGGATTTCACTGTGCCACTTAGACAAGTATAGTGATCTTATCTAGTCTTCATTTACAATTTCCACAGCCTGCACTCTCTTAGACTCGTGTAACTATGGCAACCCCGTGTAGCTCTCCAGGCTCTCGAGGGTTGATTAGTTTATTAAGTTTAAAAATAATTCGCAATTAAAGTACTGCTTACTGAACATCTGCTCTTGTACATCATGCAGTTATTTACTTGAACAGCTCTTCCCTTAGGGTTCTCCTAATAACTCCAACAAATTCAACATTTCCTTAGAGAGACAGAAAGGGAGAGAAGGTGAGAACACATTGTTTCTGGGTGATTACAGGGCACTGATGGTGAGATCTGACCATATATAAACACATTAGTCCTGGATGGATTTTTGTCCTTCTATAAAGAGCCTCCATACTGGCAGTCTTAGTTCAAACATTAAGATGGACGTAGTACGGACATAAAAAACAACGGTGCCTAAAAAATTATTTTTTAGTTCGGTGCCTAAAAAACAAATACAGAACAAAAATGTTAAGATGTCACAATTTCATTTTAAATGCCGTGGCAAGGTATCCATATAAAAGTACTCATCATACTGGGGGGGTGTTCCTGTTCCAATCTCTGATGGCAAGAAACAAATGCGATAGTGCACCTTTGTTGCCTCCTGATTCTCTTGTATGTCTACGTAGTGCTTTGATGTACTCATAAAAACTAAATAAAGCTTTTCCCAAGTGTCCTTTCAGTTGAGTCGCTTAACAAGCTCAAGTGTAAAGCAATGTACCAACACCGTAATTATCATCTAATAGTCATGCTCAAACATGCAGCTTTGATGTAGCCTTTTATGCTGAGACCTGTTTCACACTACTGCTTATAATAATTAAAGGATTACTCCTGTGTGTTTTAAAATAAATAAATAAAATCCTAATCTTGATTTACTGCATCTGTAGCGTATTTGGGATTTAAACAAACCGAATTTAAGCACATTTCCCAACCTTCAAGTATGTTGCATAGGGCTTCGGATTTTAACATTGGTGTATGCTGATATGAGTTATCACTCTGAAATATGCCAAAAACCCCCCCCCCGGTCGAAATATGATTCTGGAATGATTGACTGCTGCGTAGGTGTCGTATGTTTATTATACTCTTTTGTACTACATGAAACACTGAACATCTTTGTCTGCCAATAGCTTGTACATTGCCTGTGCAACCTGCATCAAATTAACCATTTCATACATAAATAATTTATAATTGTGTATTTTATATATGCATTTTGATTTGTCATTTTTCATGTATATAAATTTGACTATTAAAAAAATACAAAGTATATTTGTCCACTTGTGGGAATATTGTGAGTAAAAAAGGATAAAATATTATACCAGAAGTAATTCCAGTGCGTTTATAAACACAAATGCTACCTTTCAGGTCATTCAAATAATTATTGATGACCACGATTACAGAAATATAAATTTTGAATAAATTGTTGTAATGTTTTTGACATGTGCAAAATGTGTGCAGTTTAGTTGCATGATGCAGCTGATTTCAGAGTGTATTGGAGTCGGGCACAAAAATATTTTTTGCTTAATTTAGGATTTTGTGTAGAAAGCTTGTAAAGGTCCTATAGATAATAGTCCAGAGAGAAACAGTAATCAGGATAATTGTTTATGTAAAATTACAGTAATTGTCTCAAGTGATTTGGATGTGAATTGACTATCCAGTATGGATACTATGCATGAAAGGGTTCAAATACATGCTTTCTAACCAAGACCTGTTGTCCATACTAAACAAATCATCATGCTACACAGCACTGGCTATTAAACCACATTGACAGCATGCTGGCAGATGAGTTTCCAACCTGTCCAGGTGAGCAGCTGTTGTAGACCTGGGAGACTTCTCAGAAAGCTCTGAAACAGCCAGCAGCCAGTGCAGTCCTCCCGCTTTTTAATTAACCATGTGACCTGTTCTTCACGTCTGATATATTTGTGATCATGGTGTAGAAATGAACATTTGAAGGTTGAAAAGTAGACTTGTTGTTAATACTTTTGTATGCATTTGATCAGATGGAAGATTTAATTACACATATCTCAGACATTTTCATCTAAGCAGCTGTTTCATAGCCATGCTAAAACAATCATCATGAAAGTTCCTGAGGGAAAGGAGAGGGGTAGGAACTCCTGTACTGCCACTAACTGTGACCTGGCTTGTACTGATTTTCCCTGTTGAAGGCAATAGAGATTTGCTGTGTAGCGATTTAAGCACTTTGAACTCTTATAAGCGTGAAAGGCAGTTCAGAATGAACACTGTTTTTGACTTGTGCCTGTCAAAAATGGACATTTCCACTTGATTTGGCACATGCTTTTGTCCAGAGTGACTTGCAGTAATGTAGAGCAGTCGAAGGTTAGGGTCCTTGGCATTCCTGGGACTCAGTGTTTTTGTCACTAGCCTGGAAGCATAACCAAAAATTTACACATTATTCCTATCCTCTTGCGTATATGAGTAAATTGTAAACTCTAGAAGTTCATAGAAATCACACTTCTATAATATATATGTTGTGAATCGATTTTAAGGGCACTTTTCACACCTATTAGTTTGCTTTCTTTGACTCGTTTCTCAGATACTTTGATTCATTTGTTGTTTACACATAATTAAGCAAACCAACAAACAAAAAAACATTTTTGTGTATTTTTTTTTTAGATTTAAAAATAAAATTTTGATTCATTGAAAGAAATAAATGATTCAATAATTATACAAATAACTAGTGTAAAACATTTTGTCTCTCATCCTGCATTTTTGCCGCACTACATCTTTGTCTCAGTTTGCATCTCACAGGTCTTGCTTCCACAGAAACAAAGCTTCACAGAACCCAGAATACATCACATGTTCACTTCCTGAAGATGGGTCAATTCATGGTTGAATCACTTGCTCAGATAGGTGGATTGGCTGTTCTAAGTGTAAATGAGTGGAATGAGTGATGGACTGCTGTCCCCATGCAGTCCAAGCGTGTATTCACACTTTGTACCCAGTGTTTCCTAGATATGCTTCGGATCCACTGCAACCCTGACGAGGATAAAGTGCTTACTGGAGATGAATGAATGAATTAAATGTGCATCAGGCATTTGAAACTATAGTAACTAGGATCATCATTCATGTGCATAAGACAGCTTTTTGTTTTTGATTGCTAAGAACTCAAACACATCCACTTTAGCTTATGGCATGCTGGAGTGAAAGCAAACCTGAAGGATGTGCCACACCGCAGTGCTGTAATTTTAGCACACTGAGCATGGTGTGTGTCTAAAACAACGCTGTGCCCCTTTCTGCCTCTTCTTCATAATAGCAGTTTTTCCTGTCACCTCTCAGGCGACTTCAAGCTTGTTTTGGTGGCGTAGTTTTTAGGTTTGTGTATGCATGTGTGTGAGAGAGAAAAGGTCTGCTGATTTTGTCGTGTTTTCTCCCGGTGACACAGCTAATAACAAGCCGTCAGTGCGATCACACACAGTGTGCTCATGCATTATGCATGAACAAGATTAATCTATCTCCATGCAAGCAAAGCTCTCAAGCCTTCATCCTCCTCCTCCTTCTCCACTTTTCACCTTCTGTTTTGTGGCTTGCCAGGTCTGGCCCTTATGATCAGGCTAATGCAGCTGTTTGTCAATTTCAATTATGGCCTCCTTTGAACTGTGCGATTTCACCTAGGGGAAAAATAGAGGAGGTAATTTCCTTCCTGTCAATCAACCCCTCACTGTGTCGTCTTCTTTTACTCTCATCTTTCTTTCTCGGTCTCCTCCCTTTTTGCCCTCCTTTCCAATGTTCAATATTGCTGCAATTCATTTTCCACAGTAAGGTTTAAAAAAAGAGATCTAAAATACATTAACAATACAATATAAAAAAAGAAAATACATTACAGAGTATAGTAAAAACTGTATAAACATAAAAATGGATGGGCATTGTACTTTCTAGTTCATTCCTGCTAAACACAACAGTAAGAGATCCTGTTTACACCAACATTGATCAGCTATAACATTAAAACCACCTGACTAATATTGTGTGGGTCCCCCTTGTGCTACTGAAACGGCTCTGACCCATCGAGGCATGGACTCCACAAGACCTCTGAAGGTGTGCTGAGGTATCTGACACTAAGACGTAAACATCAGATTTTTTTAGGTCCTATAAATTGCGAGATGGGACCTCCATAAATCAGACTTGTTTGTCCAGCACAAGCCACAGATACTCTATCGGATTGAGGTCTGGGGAATTTAAAGGCAGAGTCAATACCTTGAATTCAAACCATTCCTGAACAGTTTTTGCAGTGTTTCAGGGCGCATTATCCTGGTGAAAGAGGGCACTGCCACTAGGGAATACTGTTGCCATGAAGGAGTGGTACTTGGTCTGCAACACTGTCAAGGACACAGCCACATGATCATCAGATGCTCTTACCTAGTCATCCAGCATCAGAATTTGAGTCGTTCAGACACATGCCCATTTCTCCTGTTTCCAACAAATCAACTTTGAGAACTGACTGTTCACTTGCTGCCTAATATATTCCACCCATTGACAGGTGCAATTCTAATGAGGTAATTAATGTTATTCACTTCATCGGTCAGTGGTTTTAATGTTATGACTGATCGTTTTGTTTCCTGACACAGATTTAGTTTTTTAAATTAATTTTATTTCGATTTTTTATTTTGATGTTATGACTGATCAATTTGTTTCCTGCATCTTAAATTTCAGTGTGATTACTGTAGCACAAATTAAAGTGCGGATCAGCTCATTAAATGAGCGTGGTTTAAAAAAAAAAACGAGAGAGAGATGGTTGCCGCATCAAAAAAATTTTTTTTAATGTTTGTTGGATTTATATGAACGTATCATTGCAACTAGCAGATGAATTGATTAGATTTTGGAATTGGTTCAATATTTCTGCCATACAAATTAGTAACAAGAAGCTAGGGATAGGCTTGTTTGTGGCAGAGGCATCCCTGTTGATGCCGTTGGTGTCCAGTTCTTCTACTTTTTATTTACATACATTAAAATTAGGGCTGCACAATTAATCGTATATCGATCTCTATTACGATTTTGACTGCCCAAAATTACACGAACATGATCGACTGCGATATTGATGTTTAAAGTTCTTCCTCCGCTCATAGAAAACACCGCTGCATGTCAAATCAAGCGCTCCCTAAACGTAGTACCAGTCACCATAGAGTGGCGCAGGGATGACACAATTTTGTAATGCTAAAACCCGGAAACGAGTCAGCATTTAGCGCTCACGCTGCCAGCTTCGCTTCGGGTTACAGGGCGCGCTGTGTGCTCTAGCGCTTGCGCGAGGGGAAATCATGACACTAGCAAGTTACTAAATGGGACTACACAGATGTTGTCGGGGACATTAAACTTCGTCACGGCGAACAGACAAAACTTTGCAGATAAACTGGTTCGGATGTGCTGTGCACAATTCAGAGAAAATCCGTATTAATCCAAAATGTTTTAATTAAGTTTGGAGAAGTTGTGGGAAGCTCTGTGATGGTGACGTTGAAGTCGAGCGAACGTGGTGTAGTTTGTTTATAGCATACGGTTAGCTTTTTATTTCTGATTATTTGTATTTAGGTTTCAAACTTCATACAACTTGTTCATTTGTGAAAATTATCTTGGACAAAATGTGTTAGTATTGTAAACTTTTGTTGATCTCAGAGCTTTTTTTTTTGCTGTAATTATTTGTGGTAAAGACACCAGTTGGAGGGTTCTAGCCCTTGTTCAAGGGCTCCCAAGTGGCCCAACTGTCCGAAGAGGTGTGTTCACCATATTGTTGGGAAGTTGCACTTTCCCAACAACTCAAGAACTGTCTTCTGCTAGCGTTCCAAGAGAATATAGTTAATGGTTTCTGGGTCGGATCCCATGTGGGTGTTAGCTTATACAGCAGCTGAAAGTGTTCTCATCCAAGTGTGTTCAGCTGTTCTATTAGTTTGTTGGAGGAAGGAGTTCTTAGACCTTCCCATCACCGGCTGGTAGACGTCATGGAATGACTGTGACTACATTGAGATGAAATTGGGAAAGAATTAAACATAGTTGTACTAGTAACTACACAAATGTAGTTATTTGCTGTAGTTGTGGGGTTTTTTTTTTTTGCACCTTCTAAGGAAATATTGTGGCAAATTTGGCTTGCCATTGGCATTACATGGTATCAGAACTGCATAGTCAAGCAGGTCATCTCTCACTTGAGTTTTTTTTGACAGCCGTGCAGTTTTCAGACCTTCTGAAGACAGAAGCAGTCTGGCTTAACCCCTGCTGAGAGCGATGAGACTACAGTCACTACTCTCACGCTGTGTCCTCACTACTGAATCTTCTAGACCCATCTGTCCCTGAGTGATGGTGCAAAGGCTGGAAGCCACTCGTAGCCAGCGTAGCCATCCGGTGTCTCCCAGCACAGCTCACAGGAATGTTGTTCACTGTCAGCTTGCTTTTCAGAGAGGTTCACACTATTCCTTTCGCAGGCTTGGGAGTGAGCTTTTATCCCTACTGCTGATGTGTTGCCAGACTGATTATAAAGGGCTAGAACCCACTGAGGGAAAGGTCTATGCATCAGTCATGACTTTAATGAGACCAGAGCAAGCACTGTGGGGGTTTTGAGTGAGAAGCACTGTTAGTGCTGTCTGTAATGTGTTTTCTCCAGATCTCCAGACGTGGATGAATTCCTTGTTGGTAAATTCAGTGTGAAGTTCAATTCACTTCAAAATTTTCATGACCCCAGTGGCATTATGGAGCGCCAAAAAAAATATACAGTTTTACAATCTTGCTTTAGCTAGCTCTTAGTATTTTTACTGTTTTTTCATAACTGTGCATAATAATAATTTGTTGCAGTTATATAGTGCACAGTGACACTGTATGTATACATATGGCCAAAAATAAGGCAGAAAGAAGAAAGGGAAAGTGTTGGCAAAAAAAGAGGGCCAGTATTGGTGGACCTGGGAGTCTGAACTTGGGCCTTCACTGTAGCAGCTCAGAGAATTTTCACGGGGCAATAAATGAGACGTAGGGGTTTGTATTTGATTCTCTGAAATGGGTTGCCAGTGTAACACCGTGTAGGAAGTGGGTAGCTAGTAGGGATGTGCGAGACTAGTCGATGAACGATACAGCTGCTACTAGTCGACACTGAAGACAATAGTCGATTACACAAAAATAAAAATACGCAGGAATTTAGAATTACCTAACCCTAATTACCATAACCCTCAGTTCAAATTACCGTCAAGTGTATCTTTAGCAGAAACAAATTATTTTATTTTTCCGATCTCGCATGTGTTTTCTCCATGTTAGCAGTGGCAGAACTAGACTTTTATACCCACTGCTACTTTCAGGGATCCACACACACACACAATGTTGGGTTTCCATGTTTTATGGGGAATTTCCATAATTATTTTTATACTGTACAAACGACTCCTAAACCTATCCATCACCTAAACATCACAAAAATGCATTTTTACATTTTAAAAAGTGTAGTATGTAGGATTTAGTAGGATTGATAAGCTCTTACAAGACCTAAAATTTCTGCTGTTGATAGTAATAGCACACACGTGTGTGCTTGTGCACACACACACACACACACACACACACACACACACACACACACACACACACACACACACACACACACTGTACTCACTGTGGAAAGAATTGGGTTACCCTGTTTGTGTCTAAGTGTTAAACATCCAAAATATTTTCAGAAAATAAAGCTTAAGCACCAATAAGATAAGATACAGTAGCATGTGTCTGTTAACATGAGCTGCTGAGTTTATTTACAAAAAAACACTGCAGTTAGCTATAGCAGGAATGAAGCAGAGAGGGCTGTTTGCACCTGATTTGCCTGTTTGTGCTTCTTTAAAAAGAACTCTGATATCGCCCCCTTTCTTTTCATGTTTAACTGATCCTGTACAAAAATGACAGTCAATGGTTGCATCTAATCATCCAATTACCAGCATTTTTATCTTCAATACAAATCCTCATTTTCAAGACTGTAAATTATATTCACCTACCAGTTAGCAGCTTGATCATTGCTCTGAACTGAAATAACTGAGCTAGCTAATCGAGTTCAAACTGCTAAATGTTAACACTCAACACTGACATCTGTAGCCTACTTCCCCACATTAAGTCAACATCTGTATACTGTAACTTACACACTGCATGGTAAGTGAAGGTTTTACTAGCACATATGTAGCCGTAAGGATTGTTGTGCTAAATTACAAACCGATCTCTTTAATCTGATGAACTGGTAGTGTAATGGTAGCACAGGGATATGTATGGTTATATTTGACAATCCAGAGAGCACTGTGTATACAGTTAGTGATATGCGTAGCTAATAGGGACAGTGCAGTGATGAATCGGCGGAGATACAGAGATGAAGCTGTGGGAGCACAGATGTTGTTAAAGGCTGTTGGATGTTTAATAAAAGGAACTAAACGGAGCCACGCTTGTATTGCCTCATTTATATATGCTGTCCTAACATTACAAGTAGCGTATTGGAGCCTTATTATCTCACACAGCGTCTCATAAAATTACTCAGCAAACAAACCTGATGCTAAACCTTTCTTCAAATATGATGTTTACTTATTCTAAGGTATCCTGCAACCTTATTCTCTCGTCCTCGGTTCATACGTGATTTGTAAAATGCATGTGCTGCCTGTGAACATAAAAAATAAAAATAAAAACTCTTTTTGACAAGAGGTCAAACGATGTGTCAGTCAGCCTCAGCAACAGCTAGCAGCGAATAAAATGTTGGGGTGGCACCCGGGGTGGCCAATTGGATGTTAGGGGTGTCCAGTGCCACTCTGGACACTCCTCTGGCTCTGCTATTGTGTGTTAGTCACAGCAGGCTCAGAAATGACCACTCGAAAGATGAGCAAGCTTGGAGTATTTTGACTTGGAAGAAACCGGAAAAGTTTTATGTAAGCTATGTCATGTCAAACTGTCATATCGTAATTCCCCTGGAACCATGCATAACCATATTCAGCACAGGCACGTAGGTGTTAGCATTGGAGTGACTAGCCGAAGCAAGCAAATGCCCATCGCATCATTCACTTCATCATTCACCGCCGCTGTGAAAAAATAACTGAGCTTATCACTTCAGTTGACAGCAAGAGACGTGCTACCACTCAGTTTTGTTGAGGGAGAAGGCCTCCGAAAATTGATGGACTTCGTTGAGCGGAAAATGATCACGTCAAGGTTGGAGCTGGTACAGAACATGCTCGAGAATATGAAAGAGACCATGGAGAAGACAGCGTGTGTAGCAAAAACAGCATATTGTTGGATATGACCGGTTGAGTCATAGATTAAGTATTTCAAATGGAACCTACAAACACACACGTACATACAGTATCTCACAAAAGTGAGTACACCCCTCACATTTTTGTAAATATTTGATTATATCTTTTAATATGACAACACTGCAGAAATGACACTTTGTTACAATGTAAAGTAGTGAGTGTACAGCTTGTGTAACAGTGTAAATTTGCTGTCCCCTCAAA